>CM054182.1:66220878-66433378 GCA_028829895.1 Sinotaia quadrata
CTTGAAACTACACCAGCCACTGCGTGCGTGATTGCACGATTTTAAACCAAAGGGAGGTAAGCAAGCAAGATACGAACCGACCGATGTGTTCATGAATATGCCAACTCGCCCTCTCCCAATCCCCCACAGCAAAAATGTTCGTATTAAGAATTAAATTAATGTTTCTCTTGGTTCATTCACTAAGGCGCTTCATTAAGTTTCATTTAGAATTTTTTTAATGCCCTAAAAACTCCCCATTTCTAGGAGACATAAACAGATCAAATTTGGCATATAGGAAATTATGGTGCTGTCTCAATACCAGGAAAATAATGTACTCAATACCAGGAAAATAATGTAAAATAAAAATATATAAAAATTATTTTCATTGCTAAAAAACATGCATAATTATTGAATTATATTATGTATTTACTATATTGCAAACGTCACACATATGTGATTGCGTGCTTGTGTATGTGTGTGTGTGTGTGTTTGCTCTTTCAGGATATTGACTCCTCAAACAGAAAATATTCTATTGTGTATTTAATTGTAATATCAAACATTTATCTAAATAATTAATTGAAATTATAAAATAAATATTTGCTTAAAAGTTCCAGCCAATTCAATGTAGAAATGTATATCTACCTGATTTTGATTGCTTACAATATTGAAACTTTTGACTGTCGATATGTAAACGTTTTGACTACAGAAAGAAACAAGTGAGTGGTAACGCTACTTACCCAAAGTATCTACAGAAAGAAACAGAAACAAGTGAGTGGTAACGCTACTTACCCAATGTATCTACGAAGAAAGAAATCGTTAAGTTACAGGTGAAGACTTTAGCAGCGTTATAGAAACTCAGCTAGTCGAAAGACGTAATCTGGAAGGGATAAAATTGCTTCCTGGTTTGTTGGCTGTAAAAACATTAAATTTTATGCTTCCATACCTTGTGTGCCAAATATCCTGCTGGCAGGATACTATATCATACCTCATCTGAAGTGGACTTTGTACAGAGTTTTAAAACTAGACCCGTGAAAAATGTCCTCTAAACATTTATAGACCTGTGCCCTGTTATCGTTCGAAAAGCGTTGCATTAAAAACAGAGGGTATGATCAGAACTGACAAGAAGTTGTCATAGTAATTAAATAGTTGTACTCATCCTCCAAGCCCTTCATTTTCTTTATTAAGTAGTGGAATTTGCCGCCAGATTTTTTAAAATGCATATTACTCGGACAGCTAAGATTAATTTTTGAAAACATTTGATGTAGCAACAGGACAATTTAATTTAAACCAGCAGATGCTTATGATAGAAAAAAATATTTATTTTAAAAAAGATGCTGTAGCACAGTAAATTTGCTGTTCCCTATTTCTGGACTTAATCGTTATATAAATTGTTAAATTGTCAAAGTGATCCGATCTTGGGCACTCCTTTTGATAGTAGGTTTGGAAAGTTTCAGAGTTGGAGTAAACACTCGAGTTGAGAATATGCTAGAAATTGCTGATGTAATGCAAACCAGTTCCAACTGGATGAGTACATTTTATTATCCAATGGTTAATATTTATGAGATCGAGACTAGCCAATGGGCTGAGATCAGAACGCTTACATGCTGTAGAAAATTCTATTGTCTAATTATTTGAATTTGTTGTGGCAAGAAGTCCAGTCTTGAAAGGCGGCCATTAGCTTAATGGTGAGTTAACTGATTTTTTGAGAGAGAATGGACGTGCATTTTTGCTATCGATGTGGTATACTTGTATTTTAATAAAATGTATTACGAGAATAGACTTTATTTCTACAAATGTTTGAACTAAGATGCTCTTATAGAGTATGCTAAACACTTGATATTCTAGTGAAACTGATATGTTGTTTTATTATGCTGTATGCGTATATCAGGCTAATACTGTTGCAGAAAACTGTAGGTTGAGACTTGAATGTAAGAAAGAATGGAGTTAATGATGCATAAACTAGAAACTTAGCATTTGTTCTCTGATCACATTTTACAGGGAATAGACATCCTTTCTTTCTATGTATGATTAGAACCTCCTGGTTTACTGATTGTAAACCTCTACAACCGACCCTGGTAGAGTCAGGGAGCAGTGTGTACGTGTACACTACACTCTGCTGATGTATGGTGGCAAAGTATGCAGACTGCATCAAGCAATTTATGGTATAATGAAGTTACTGGAAATTGCTACAATTGCTGCTCTGCTTGAGGGAGCTAAATATGGCAAAGGCGCCCAAGTTAACCTGAAGAGAATAGCAGTGAATCAGTGTCCTACATTTTTGAAAGTGTCAGTGTTTGAATCAAACAGCCGAGTTTAGAATATGGAAGAAATTGCTGATGTAATGCTAACCATCCTGTCACATGAGGCGGTGATTTAATTCGCCAAATAACATTTTAAAATAATATTTTGTCCAGAGGGTCACAGAGTGCGGTAGATACATATTTTTGGAAACACTAGTTTTAAAAAAGAAAAGAGAGAGGTTTGTTTGTTGAGAGCATGTGTGCGCGTGATTGTTTTTATTAAGAGCGAAAGCATTAAGTTGGAAGTAAAATATAATGACGAGAGGTTTTATTGACTAGTACAGCGATAATAATTAAAAGATGCACTGAGAAAAATAGCTATTCATGCCTGATGTCAAAAGCAAGGAACACAATTTGTGCTGCACGAGATTCTTATATTAGTGAAGATACAGGTGAACTTTTCATGCTAAAAAGTGCTGACTCATTCTAGAAACTTCGAATTTAAAATAAAAGGAGTGGAAAAAGACAGAGAGAGAGAGAGAGAGAGAGAGAGATTGAGCAAGCTACAGTAGTAGAAAGGGCAGCTTTCTCCTGTGTCTCTCAGTGCCTAGCTTAGATATAATCAATTATAAGAAAAATAATTGGAATCTTCGAGCACAGCAAAAGTGCGTGGATCGAAGTCCCACTGTCTTCGGCAAAACAAGCAGGCCATTTACAGGTGCATGAACAAACCTGTCAACAAGACGTTTGCCCAGGACATCCAGTGGTTCGAATCTATCCTATCTCGCAGGTAAAGGATCATCTCTACGCAGAAGTGCTGCCAAGAGTGACTACACGCTGGTGATGACATGTTGTTGCTCAGATGAGACAGCGATCCACAGATTGGTCGCAAGTAAACAATAGTGGTGACAACCGTTTCTATTGGCTGGCTGAAGACTGGTCAACTTTCGACGACAGAGTTCGTCTTATAGCAGCTGTGACAAAAAGCTATTCGGGTTCAACCCCTTTCCTCCCCCCCCCCCTCTGCTGCAGGGAGGAGATCATGACGACATTGCAAATATTTTTCTTCGTTTTCTAGCACTATACAGGTAAAACCATTTTGTGAGTAAAAAAAATTAGACGTAAACTGACCTCAGTGCATCTAAATTAGTCGAATTAACTAACATTAACTTAAAATTAATTGATGTATGAGGTCATAATAAATAAACTATTTAGTGTTTGTTTTAATATCTCCAAATGTGACTTTCCAAATATACTTTTAAACTTTAAATTGTCTATTCTAAGGTTGATAATCCTAAAATTGTTTTGAACAGCCTTATTTATGTTCACATTGTAATTGTATTTTAGTGGGAAATTACCACTACATTAGAATACCTTTTTCCTAATTATTTTTTTTCTTCATCATTCATCATTTTTCGTTTCTTTTCTTTCACCCCCCTCCCCAGAGTTTATTGTTAATGGTTTGGAATGACTGATTGAACATCATATGAGAGAGTAAATAAAAACAATTGTTTAATAAAAACAAGTTAAAATTCTTAAAACTAAATTGTTTTTCTTTTGTTTTGAGAGAGAAATAGTGTGGTCTTTATAACTTATGTTGTATTGTCCGTAACTCCACACCTTACACCTCATATGCATTTGCACACACACACACTGTCATAACTCTGCACTCAGAATAAAAAGAAAACTCATTCAAACAAACATCTTGATTCGTTCTCTGTGTGGATCCTGTCATAACATCCTCGCAGGTCCTAAGAGTCAATGACTAGCCATTGCCTCCCCTTTCATCAGAGAGTGGGTGGTGGTGGTGATACATCCCAACTGGGTGAGTAGTTTTTATTATCCAATGGTTATTATTTACGAGAACGAGACTAGCCAATGTGCTGAGGTCTAAAAGTTTACGTGTCTCATCACTTGAATTTGAAGTGACAAAGAAGTCCAGTCCTGAAAGGTGGTCATTAGCTTGATGGTGAGCTAACTGGTTGAGAGAGTATGGCAGCGTTCAGTACTTTCTCTGTGCTCGGTTCCATGTAACACAAAGTTATAAATGAAAGTTTATATTATTTTTCTAATTATGCAGATATGCATTAGAGAGCAAACTCTAAGTTAAAGTTATTTTTCCTAATCTGCATGCTAGTATTACACTAAAGGACATAATTCACTATCATCTCTTGTTTGTAGAAAGGAATTAGGTCAGTCGGTACTCGAAGGTGTTAATTAAATAATCAGACATTGAGCTCTTAGAACAAACACTGAATTTTCAGGTAAGAGTAAACGTTTAAACAAGATGAACAGAGTACTCTCAGGGTAGTCAGTGATCTTTTAGAAGAAACATCGAGCTTTTAGTGCAGAAAGTGACCGTTTAGACCAGTCAGTGAACTTTTAGAACAGACGGTGAGCTTTTAGATTAGACAACGAGCGTTCAAAACACACAATGAACGTTTAGAACAGACACTAATCTTTTAGAAAGGGCATTGAACTTTCAGGCAACTGTGAGCTATTAGGCCAGACACTGACAGTGAGCTTTTAAAACAGACATTTAGCTTTTAGAACAAATAATGAACTTTTAGAACAAACAGTGAGCTTTTAGAACAGACAGTTAGATTTTAGGACAAACAGCATTTAGAAAAGACAGTGAGCTTTTAAAACAGAAACTGAGATTTTAGAACAGACAGTATACTTTTATGGCAGACGAGTTTTATTTTAATATTGTAATTAAATTATAACACATCATACAAAATACTGTTTAAAAGTTTTTAATTCAACGTAGGCACAGAAGAAACCCTTAATTATATTATTCTTAATGTTCATCCTTTCTTGTTTATAAAACGACGCAAAATGAATTATTTATATATACGTCATACGTCGATCCTTGTTCTTTGATGAGAGCTTGAGTTAATGAGGTACAAGACAGCTACATTTCAGTAGTAAGGCATTATATATGTAAAGCAACTCAAATGCATGACTCATTGAAGATAACATGTCTCTCTGTGGTGCATGGAGCATCATAATTTTTTCCTTCGCATAATCAAAGTGGTCAGATTATTTAACAACTGCTGACGTTTGTTGTATTTCCATTATCAAAAGAGTTAGATATAAGTACTGCTGACGTTTGTTGTATTTCCTGAATCAAAGAGGTTGGGTAATAAATAATGTTGACACTGGGGTTGCATTTCTAATATAAAAAATCATTAATGAACAAAATTTAACTAATTTTCGCTGTTCTGCAGATTAAAAAGGAAGATCTAGTTTACATATTGTAGATAATCTCTTCTCACTTCGAAGATCAGAAAACGGACTTGTGGTTTTGTATGTTCAGACATTTCATTAAAAAGTTAAATTATTAAATTTCAATGTAAGAGTAGGCAACAGTTCATCCGTGCAATTATTTCCGGAACCAGTACTCATTTTTTACTTCCGTAGTTAGTTTTCTATGGGATTTATAACAATAGTAAAATATAATAGGAAGTATATTAATGGTAGAAATTATATACTGCGAGAATGCCAATTAGTGACACATGGAAGACGATGTGTGGAACTGTCCTGTCTTGGAGACGCGTAATTTACATTCTTTTATAGTTTTATACGGAAAATTTCTTCTTGTGGAATTCATTATTTTCCTTTCTATGCTTTAAAGAGCCATGTTAATGTGATGAGAGAAGTGTTAATTATTCCGATTTGTGTAATAAGCATAATCTGCCTTACGGACGTGCTAGAATCACTTTGTAGTTCATTGTTTCTGTTGGATTATGGTATTCTTGAAGATGAAATAATGACTTAGACAAATTAATAATAATTGAATGCGACAGGTCAAAGTTTCCTATCCGTATCCATTATAGAGGAATTACGCTTTGTTTAGGGAGCTTGTTGGTTTCTATTTTATTTTAAAAGTACAAATGCAGAACTAGAGGGCATTCTTTGTTTCTATTTTATTTTAAAATGACAAATACAGAACAATGAGGCATTATTGGTTTCTATTTTAAAAAGTGAAAGCACAGAACTAGAGGGCATTCTTTATTTATATTTTAAAAGTAAAATTAAGTACCAGACAGCATTATTTGTTTTAAAAGTGAAATCAATGTACTGGAGGGCATTATTTATTTCTATTTTTTAAAGTAAAAAAAGTACTGGAGGGCATTATTTATTTCTATTTTAAAAGTAAAAAACAGTACTGGAGGGCATTATTTATTTCTATTTTAAAAGTAAAATACAGTACTGGAGGGCATTATTTATTTCTATTTTAAAAGTAAAATACAGTACTGGAGGGCATTACTGGTGTGAAGAATAAGGGACTGTCTAAGGCACGCGTTTCTCATAATAACTAGTTCAGTGTGTCATATCAAAGAGAACAAGTATCAACAAGATTATTTTGATTCTTTCCCTTAGTTTCATGACCATCACAACTAAATCTGAGTCCCAATCGAACTAATAAATTTAATTTCTAACAGTCGTGCAGATGCAGTGTTTCAGAAGAAGAATCATGATATTTGTTTTCTTAAAGTTTTTCTACTTTTCGTTTTTATATTCTTATAAGAAACTTACTTTATTAAATTTGTTACACTCTGGAGAGATGAAGTTTGTTAAAGTTTGTCTACAATTGTGGTTACTCTCTCAAAAGTCATTGTTCTACTGATGTTTGCTTATTGTCTTAAACGTTTTCCATCGTTAAATCGTATTCTGTAAACATTCTCTCAAAAACATTTACATCGTTAGAGTCGTTGAGCAAGTTTTGATTTTACTCTCTGACAGTGCTATGGTCTTCTGTTTCGGATTAACATCTGCTTTCAAATGATTTACATTGTTAATGTGTTTCTACTGTCTTTTAATTAAACCCTCCATTTATTGAGATTGCTTCTGCTTCTTTTTAAATTAAACTCTCTGGCAAATGACATTGTTAAAATCATTCTACTTTTGTTTATTTAAACTCCCCATCGGTTGATATTGTTAAAGTCGTCCTACTGTTGTTTGATTAAACTTCCCTACAGTTGTTTGATTAAACTCGCCTGCGGTTGATTTTGTTAAAGACGTTCTGCTGTTGTTTGATTAAACTCCCCAGTGGTTGATATTGTTAAAGTCGTTCTGCTGATTTGAGAGGAATAAGAGATTAAGATTATACTAAAAAAGATCAAGTTATATTTTATTATTTTACTTCTTCTCCTGACATCGATGCCTGTGATGGAGGACAACATCGATGAATGCTAATCGTCGTCGGAATCTAAAATGCCAGCAAAACATGTGATGAAGGAAGTAAGCATCATTATCACTGATCCCGCGAAGAACAAGAAAAAGGCCCAGCCGTACTTAACGCCAAGTGCCGCATTTTCCGGAAAAAAATGGATAAAGAGTGCACCTGCAGCGATGCCAGCTCCACCTATATAGGAAATGGAGATGTAATTAGCCTTATAGACATTTGTTATTGTTTGATGTAAATGTGCAATACATGACTCTATGTACGTGTTTGCGTATATTAGTAAATATGCCTGCACGCGTGTCCATGTGTCTGTGTGGTTGTGAGAGAGAGAGGGAAAGACAGCGTATATGTGAGCAGATTGTTTCATTATCTGGCGTATGTCTCGATTTGTTGTTTAATTGACTGATTAAATGTTGAATGAATCAGTTATGTTGTTGTTTGTAGCTGATGGAAGATATCACGGTAAGTTTGACTGACTGAAGAGCTAATTGGCTGATTGGCTAAACGTTTCAGTAGTGTTGTATTTCCGTGTTTGATGGGCTTGTTGAATCAGCCATTGGATTAATGTTATGAAACACACATCTAACTCCTTACCTCCCAGGAAACAGTTGGCACATCTGCGGTTATAATACTTTTTCGAACCAGATAACTTGAAGTAGAGAGTCATTAACCAACTCAAAATGCTCAAAACCAAGCAGGCAGTAGCTGAATATCTTACAATGTAAAAGTTATCTGCAACATTCAAAACGCTGACACCGTGTCAGATAAATTCCTTGAGAAACTACTGGCACACATAAACACACACACGCAAGCACAAAATAATTTCCATGCATTAACTAATATAACCGTGTGTGTTTCTCTGGATGTGTGCGTTGGCATGTGCACTTGGACATTTGACACAATTTTATTGGATTATTTTATCATAAATAAAAACAAACATAAATATTCAAGCAAAATTGTGGCAACCGAAACGGAAGAACAAATAATAAAAATAACGGTAACTCAATGACAGTTTAACATTTCAGACTGTGCTCCTTGGCCTCCCTTTGTACGTGTGATTTGCATTTCCAAAAACAAATTAAAATCTCGCCATTTCTTATTCCCATCCTAACAGTGTATACCAGTTTGAAATATTGCTTGTGTAATAATACAAAACAAAGAGAAACAACTCGTACTTGTACGCTCGTGGGGATTCAAAGAAGAATGGCTCCGAAACACCCATAGAACATGCTCATACTTTCAGTATTTCATTAAATATATACAGCACAGACCACCCAGTGGACACTTTTATTTCACTCGATTAAACTTCCACGTGCACGTGTACTTGGCATTATGCAGTTCCTTAGTTACAAGAAGTAATCAGAATGAGACTGAGTGTTGTTATATAAAGCTACGTATTGATTTATGCTAACACCATAACAAGAGTATACTTCTTCTATCAAAGCACAGTAGAAACATGGTAAATTTTGTCATGAAAATAAATGTTTTCTTACGTCATTTCTCGAGTTTCCGATTTGACCCTATTAATGCGCTTGATTTTAAAAGCAACAAATATACATCTGTGGTGGAGTAAAAATGCCTCTCCCTACTTTGAAATTAAATTGTTATATAAATTGTTAAATTGTCAGAGTAACCCAATCTTGGGTACTCCTTATGATGGTATTTTTGAAAGTGTCTGAGTTGAAATAAACGCTCGAGGCAAGAATATTCTAGAATTGCTGATGTATTGCAAACCAGTGAGTAATTTTATTTATCCAATGGTTATGATTTACGAGAACGAGACCAGCCAATGGGCTGAGATCCAAAAGTTTTCTTGCCGTAGAAAATTCTATTCTTTAATCACTTTGAATTTGCCCCTCCCTTTCCCCCACAACCCCCTTACCCAGCGCGAAAGCGGCGGAAGCCGAAAGCGCCCCCTACATTAGCAAGTAGCACTTTGAATTTGAAGTGGCAAAGAAGAAGTGTGGTTTTGAAAGGCGGCGGTTAGCTCGATGGTAAGTTAATTAACTAGTTGAGAGAGAATGGACTTAAAATATTTCATGCATTTTCGCAACTGATGTGTGTTTAATAAGTTGTATTATGTGAATAGACTATTGTTTCTACAAGTGTTTGAACTAGGCTGCTCACATGTAGTTTGATAGACTTGACATTGTTTTGATTTGCTGTATTTGTTATGCTATGTGCGTATTTTGGGCTAATAAATGCTATTGCATGAAATTGTAAGTTAGACTGGAATGTAAGAAAGAATTGAGTTAAGAAAAGAAAGTGATAAAAGTTGAGAAAAGAAGTGATAAACTGGAACATAGCGTTTGTCCCCTGATTATGTTTTTCAGAGACAAAGGGTACTTTTCAGGTGCTATATGAATCCACTGGTTCACTGACTGTAAACAAGTGGAACTGGGGAGATGCGGGAATCGTCTGCTGTGGTTTGTGTAATATAAGTACATACTACACTCCCCTGATGAGTGGCAGCAAGATATGTTGACTACCTGAACCATTTCTAGTGTAGAGAAGTTGTTGGACATCGCTAAATTTATTGTTCCATTTGAAGGAGTGTAACATGGTGAAAAGAAGTGCCCAGGTTAACTCTAAGTAACAGAACAGTGTTTTTCAATGTTCTAGTGAGGCACTGACATAATAACTACCGACAATAACTTGTGTCTTAGTTGCAAAAGTGCACCAGAAGGACTATTGGGACAGCAGTTAAAGAGTGTTATGTAAATTAATTATTGATTATCTCTAATAAATCCATTTCTGTTCTATGTTAAGACTATCCTGCAGTTTGTATTGACTATATTGTTGAATTGTATTTTTAAAGATATTGACTGTGTAAACATAAAATTATCGAACGTGGGTTCATGGAATATAAATGTCAGGTAAACTATTTCATTATATTTGTCATATGTATATTGACTGTTGATTTAAAGAATTTATTGTTAAATTTATTGACCTTCTTATGCATATTGATAACTTTGTGTTGGAGAATAAAATGGGTGGATGGGGACTATTAAATATAGATTAAAGACGGAGTTGTCTTCTCCTTTAGTAAGGCTACCACTCACGGAAATATTGTTTTAATGTTGTAGAAGGGAGAACATGTTTAGAACATGATCAGAGATTATAAAGTAAATTTATCAGGAGAACAAGAAGGCATGGGAGGGGGAAGGGAAGGGAACAAACCATTTTATTTCTTCAAATCAGTATGCTGATAATTTTTGTAAAGCATGCAGTGAATTTGTTACGTCATTTAATAGATTTTGAAAAGCACTGAACGAGTGGGGTTGGAGGGTGCCTTTCCCTGAATGATTTGCTTTTAGTTTATAAAGAGTAGTAATTTATCTGAGGCCATGGCACAGACATGATCCAATCACAAATTTAAATTCGAATTAAGCGTGCTTGTGTTATCATTACTGAGGGCAAACGTATGACCTTTGAGTTTGTATTAACTTGAAAATCGACTATATAGGTAAAGTGTATACATTATTTTTGGTTTACGAGTATTTATATATTTCTATAACGAGCCGAAGAAAAGTCAGTCTAACGTTATCTTAATTACTAACATGTATTTCATAATTAATAATGAAATTAATCTCTTATTAAGTGACGAAGTTCATATTTAACCTTTATTTTTGTTAATACTAAAACTGTATTTAATAAGTAAAGATTAATGTCAATAAGTAATGATTACCTTTGTGTTAATACTAACATTGTATTTCATAATTAAGAACTATAATAATCTTTTGTCAAGAAGTAATGATTACCTTTGTCTTAATACTAACATTGTATTTCATAATTAAAACTATAATAATCTCTCAAGAAATAATGATGTTTATATTTAACATTTCTTGTTTAAAGTGCGCATGCAAGCGTGAATGCAGTCATGTCCACCTTCCGTTTGTGGTAGAAAGTTAACCACAATGATAGAGCCTGTGGCTGACATGGCGAAAGGGACATCACTCTTTTACGAGACCCGAATGTCCCATTACAAACTTCCGCATACTGTCTTCAACAGTACTTTCTGTCAGCCATTAGAGAAGTGGATCGGCGACTCTACTGTATATATTTTTTTGCAAAAAAAAACCCTCGCTATACTCTCCGGATGTTACTGCACAATGACTGAAGTATCAGTGACTACATCGCGTCACCAACGTTACCATCCCTCCATGAGAGCTGTACTAGCTCCAGTTTTCTTAATGGCTCACTAGATACTCGTAGACGGTCTGTGCCATTACAGAACACATGGCGCAGTGTCAGTCGTTGGAAGTCACTTTAAACTTATTTTATTGCAAACCAAAATTAAATCGACTGTCATTGTTACGCGGAGTCCTTTCGATGATTTACACGCATTGTTCCTAACTGAGACTACCTTTTTTCAGGATAGGGGTAAGGATGTGCTGAGTCAGTTTATTATTTCTTGTTTCTGACGTGTACGAGACACCTTATTTTTTCACTCTTTATTTAAAAAGTTTGTCTTCCTGTTAGATATCTAAAAGTGTGTAGATGAGTGGCCTTTCTATCAAGGCTACAACTGCTGCACAAAAGAATAATAAATTAGATCAACGTAATAAAATCTGACTCTGGAGATAACTTCGACTTTATTCATCACGCTAAAAAATATTAAAAAATACTGGGTAGCTGGTTGGGACTGACCGGAACAATTTCATTTGATTTTTTTTTTATCTTTGTCATGTTTGTTCTTGACATTGAAAACCTTTTACTGTTTGAATGTCACGATAAAAAAGCGGGGTAGCTCGCCGGGACTGGAACAATTTAAAAAAAAACCTTTGTCTGACTAGAACTTTCAGTTAGAGATTTGTGTAGAGATTGAATAGAACTTTCGGTGTGAGAGTTTTGTCGTGCTTGACTAGAACTTTCAATGTGCGAGCTATATCGGGCCTGACAAGAGCTTTTTGTGCGAAAGTGTTTTCGAGTTTAAATAGAAATTTCAGTGCGAGAGCTGTGTTCGTTCTTGAACAGAACCTTCAGTGTGAGAGCTGTGTCGTTCTTGAACAGAACTTTCAGTGCGAGAGCTGTGTTCGTTCTTGAACAGAACTTTCAGTGTGAGAGCTGTGTTCGTTCTTGAACAGAACTTTCAGTGTGAGAGCTGTGTTCGTTCTTGAACAGAACTTTCAGTGTGAGAGCTGTGTTCGTTCTTGAACAGAACTTTCAGTGTGAGAGCTGTGTTCGTTCTTGAACAGAACTTTCAGTGTGAGAGCTGTGTTCGTTCTTGAACAGAACTTTCAGTGTGAGAGCTGTGTTCGTTCTTGAACAGAACTTTCAGTGTGAGAGCTGTGTTCGTTCTTGAACAGAACTTTCAGTGTGAGAGCTGTGTAGAGCTTGAATGGAACACGCAACTTGAGAGATATATAGAACTGACTATAAGTTTCAGTGTGAGTACTTGATAGAACTTGAATAGAACCTTCATTGTGAGGTCTTTGTCGAGAGTGAGATTTATATAGAGCTTGACTAGAACTTTCAGTGTGAAGTCTTTGTCGAGAGTGAGATTTACATAGAGGTTGAATAGAACTTTCAGTGTGAGAGCTTTGTCGAGCTTCAGTAGAATGTTCAGTGTGAGTTTTGTCGAGCTTGACTAGAACTTTCAGTATGAGAGCCTTGTCGATATTGATAAGAACTTTTCGTCAGAACTCTATCGAGAAATAAAACAGCATATACTAATGTTAGTAATAAAGAAATGTAAAATGCTTGTGACTTTCGTTTACAGTGATTCTCACTAATTGAATAACAAAATAGTTTAAATCTGAATTCAAAATCTGTGCACATAAAAATGTGAAACAAACAGTTTCATGAGAGTTTTAAATATTAATTCGAAATTATTCGTATCTCTCAAATTACCAAAAACCTGCTTACTAGGTTGATTCTTTATATCTGAACAGGTATTTAGACAAAACTGCCATAATCCCAAGGAAGCCTCTGTTGAAAACAAGCTGGAAACCTGCCAGACAGGCGCCGCAAAACCAACGATGATTAAAATTGTGCCTATCACCATGGTGAACATGGAAATTGAATGAAGAGTGTTGCTGCAAGTCATTTCTCTCCTGCAATGCGTTCTGTCTGAAATTAAAATTCACTTTTCTAGTAATAGAAAACAAATTTTATATTACCAATGAAAGAAAAGATAAAGGAGAGAATCTTGTGTATTCATCTCTTTGTGTACAAATTCTAAGAGCACACAATTTTCTACTTTTTCAATGCGTTCAGATAATGTCTGTTATTTCAGCAGAAGAATTATATGATAGCACGTAAGCACATACTGATCTTTTATCATACTCAGACATATTCGGCTTTATGTGTGTATTACATATATAATGATAACAACAATAATATTTTAAAATAATAATACTAAAATTGAAAAGTGCTCGTTTCAGAACCACAGGAAGAAATTCTAGACAGAAAAGTAATATTTGGATTTATTTACTAGGAAAATGTCTCTTAAAATAATTATATTGTTTCATGTGAGTTTGTTTTGTTTAGGCTAAGACATTTAGTGCCAGTTTAAATATTGTGATATCATTACATAATAAAGCTTCAGAAGCTTGTATTAATAATTCAGTTGTTTACAATTGAACTTGAATGTGTGTGTGCGTGTGCGTGCGTGTGTGTGTATGTGTGTGTGTGTTAATGTGTGTGTATGTGTGTGTGTATGTGTGTGTGTGTTATTTGTGTGTGTGTATATGTGTGTATGTGTGTTATTTGTGTGTGTGTATGTGTGTGTGTGTTATTTGTGTGTGTGTATGTGTGTGTGTATGTGTGTGTGTGTGTGTTATTTGTGTGTGTGTGTGTGTGTGTGTGTTTGAGAGAGAGAGAGATTCAAATAGAGAAAAAAATAGATTTATGGAATGAACAGACTGTTCTGAGTAAAAGTTAGTTTTCTGTTGTCACTGACATGCTCTCAGATTTCTCTATTGACTTAAATACCGTCGCTCAACTGTACCACATTAGAGTCCTTGGCATTAGGACAACATCGTATCCGGCATGCTAAATGTTTCCTAAAACTGTACCACATTATAGTCCTTGGTATTAGGACAACATCGTATCCGGCATGCTAAATGTTTCCTAAAACTGGAAATAGGCATTCAAAGATTTATAAATGAAACATAATGAAGCGTCTAATTGAATGAACCCAAAGAAATAATAATGTAATGATTAACAAGAACACTTTTCATGTGGAGAGAATGACGGGGGTCGAGTTTAAAAAAATATTAAAAAATGTTTTCATTGCAAGCACATCCATTATTACTGCACACATAAAATTATGCTTGACTAGTTATTTCTTTTAAACAAGCTGATTAGGTCAAACGTGATGAGCAAAATAAGTTTGAGAACGCGTTTCACTCTAAATGTTATTTACATTCAAACAATTACTCACTTAATCACAGAAGGCATTTATTACATAAACTCACATTCCTGCTGAAGTAGTCACAGTTCCATCTGTAGGATATTTGTAAGTTGGGTCAAAAACCGTAATCACTTTTTGCATTTTGTTCACAAATAGTTGTCTTATTCTTTCTATGTAACTAATACATTTGTGAATCATGCACTGTTCACTATTATTTTGTGCACCAACTCTCACCTCGTATGGACAGAGATAAATATTTTTTAAAGTACAGTTTTAAATAAGAGTGTTTGTATTCAATAAATAAAATGGAGGTTTTCATTTTTATTTCTTTTTGTTTATTATTTAAATTTTCATAAATTGCAATGATGATTAATGTCAGTTTGCTTTCATTAGACCATTTGTTTTCAGTTACTTATTGACTAGTGTGTATTTCAAAACACTCTACGTACGTACTAAGTGCTTTATGTTTAGTGTTTACAAGCGAAACAATTATTTATTACTCTAATGTAAATGATAAACAGCGGTTTGTGCTCTTTCATAATATTAATGTCAAACAGAAAATATTATATAGTGTATTTAACAGAAATATTCAATGCTATACATAACAATTAAAAAATAAAAAATAAATATTTGCTTAAAAGAGAAATACATCTTTGAATGCTTACAACGATATTTAAACTTATTTACTTGTCAATATTTAAACTATGTGACTAGGCACGAAACAGTATAAAATGAGTGATAACACGACTTACCCAATGAGTGATAACACGACTTACCCAAAGAGTGATAACACGACTTACTCAATGTGTCGATGATAAAGAAATCGCTAGTTTAACTATGAGGACTTTAGCTGAGTTATTGAAATCTTCACCTCTTCGAAAGATTTGATCTGGCCGGGATAAAATTGCTTCCTGGTTAGCCTCTTGACTGTAGACAGCATATATTTATGAACCAATGTAGGGTGCTATATCATAAATTATTTGAAATAGCCCATTGCAGAGAGTTTGAAAACCAGATACATTTTATAACATCCCTCCTGTAAATAAGTACAGGCATTACCCTGTTAAGGTCGAAAAACTTTGTATGTAAAGCCCTGAGGATTCGAACCTAACTGACTAATGATGAAAAGCATTATGTAAGAAAACCCTGAGGATTCGAACCTAACTGACTAATGCTGAAAAGCATCGTTTAAGAATAAAGAAAAGTCTGCACACAGCTGACAAGAAGTCGTCATGTTAACTGTAAATAGTTGTAGTCATCTGCAATGCCTTTCTCTTCCATTATGACGTAGTGCGACTGCCGCCAGATTTTCTAATGCATTTTATGCAGGCAGTTAAGATTAATTTCTGAAATTTGACGTAGCAAACCATTATTTTAAAAAAAATCCAATGAGATCACAAAAAAAGTAGGTCTTCGCTTTTACCTACAAACGTTTGTGTATGACTCAGGTTCGAAATGTATGGAAGTGCATGATTATTTGTATTTGGTTAAATATGGCAAGATGGAATCTAATGTCACGTGATTACATTGATATACGATATTAAATTGTTAATGATGGGTTGATGGTTCTGTATCCTGAGAATAAATGCTTACCGTAGGCAGACTGGTTTTTGTATTTTAGAGATAATTGAGCCATGGCTGAGTGGGAATGAATGGCTGAATTTTCTGTTTGTATAACTAAATTGATAACTGTGTCTTGTCTTTTGTATATCATGGAAGGGGCTATTTTTTCCTGTTCATATTGCTGAATTGATAACTGTGCCTTGTCTTTTGTATATCATGGAAGGGCTATTTTTTCCTGTTCATATTAGTGAATTGATAACTGTATCTTGTCTCTTGTATATCATGAAAGGGAAATGATTCACTGATTTTCTGTAATATACAACCATTTATGGATAAAATTTGAACCGAAAGACTAAATTAATAGCTGAAGGTAACTTTTCTCTATAAGTTTGGATGGCCCACAGACTGATTCCGAACTGCTCAGAATCTTGACCTGTTTTTAAATGAGAGCTGGTCAGTTCATAACAATGTTGGACATAATTCTTATGAAGATTAAGTTATTAATCCAGGTCTGATATTTCGACTGGTAGATTTAGCCTTTAAATAATAACTTGACTTTCTTTATTAGAATTGATTGTCATTACCCAAGCTACTGGTATTCTCAGTCACGTGGCATGGCATATCTATAATCTCAGTCACGTGGCATGGTATATCTATAATCTCACTCATGTGGCATGGTATATCTATAATTAATCTCAGTCACATGACATTACAAAATCATGCAATAGTTAAGGGAGATCTGGCCCTTTGAGTCCACCCCTCTTCTGCCGAAACGTTCATGTGAACAGCCTATTAGATTCCTTTTATAAGTTTAATTTTTGTTTTACCCAAAGCCGAGTCTAACTGGGTCAAGTTGAAAAATATGTAGAGAGCCGCATTATTTTACGTGAGGATTCAAATTAACCAATGACTAGTACTTTTTGAAGGGATTGAGTGGGTGCTGTTTGACAACTATATGACCTCATCGAGTTGTTTCAATGAATTGACAAGTGTAATATTCGCATTATGAGCAGTTCACACAAATTCAATGGACCCAATTAAATGGATTTCGTCACCAACTGTGAGGGGTGGTGAATACTGACCAACTCAAATAGCAATTGTCACCAGCCAGTATATCTCCTGTAGAGATGTGCATAGCACACGGGACCGAAAGACAATTATGATCGTGACATGGAACTCTTTTGTCATTTATGAACCGATAAATGGATACCAGACGAGAGCATCCACTGTCTCAGTGTTGTCAAGTCAAATGTATATAATGTCGGTGTCACTGGAATACGTCAACTGTCTACGTAATATGTTGTCAAATCAAATGTATATAATGTCGGTGTCACTGGAATACGTCTACGTAATGTGTTGTCAAGGAATTTTTAACTCTTATCCTACAGAAAAGAGTAGGACATACATACACTTCATTCTAAGTATTTGAATGAATTATGTAGAGATGGAATTATAATTAGACGGACGCATAGAACTATATTTCCTTTAAAAAGAGTAAATTAATATTATAATTGCTTTGATTGGTTATGGTACTCATCTGTGTCACAGTCTGATAAAAATGTCCGACTTGGTGACCTACTTGTCTTGTTTACTTCAAATTTGAATTTTGAAACCCTTGGCTTCTTTGTTCAAAGCTTCCTTTTTCGAGATGCTTCTAGAACAGGTCAAGATGTTATGTAACTTTAGGTCCATTGTCCAGATTCTCGAACCAACTACATACTTCGCGATCAGTCACGTGATACGCATTATGCTTTTCTATAAATGTGGGTACGCGCTTCCGTTCCCTTACTGCGAGAACACATTAGCTTTATCCATTTAGCTAACTCGGGTCATGTGGCAGCCGACAGCAGATGAGAACCATACCTTCGACTTCTCATAATAAGGTACCATTTTATCTGATAGTATTTTGTATATCTTGATCATTGATATGTATTTGTGCTATGTATTATATTATTTCCATATATGCTTGAGCATGGTCCAGAGAAATGGCTGAAAAACCTATAAGTTATGGAATATAAATTTATTGTAACTCTTTTCCATTTGTAACTTTAATTTATATTGTTTAATTCACTAAGAGCCAGAGTGCCTGTGCTCGATATGAATTTCTCATGTAGTTCAATTATTGCTTGTAATTTTAATTATAAATTGTGAAGGCTTTGTTGGATTGAATTACCCTTTTTGTATGAACATTAATTTAACGTTGTAACTAATTTTATTGATCCATACGTCATGCTGTTAAATGGAACACGCGTGAGACGATTACATTTTTCTAAATCTAATTGTAAAACGACGCGAGGTCGAAACTCTAAATTCAGCGCATTTTAAACTGGGACATGCTTGAGTAGGAACGTGTTAAATCGAAATTACATTAGAACACGTTGCTTCTACAGGTCGGCCCTTGCCTTGCCTTGCCTTGCCTTTCCTTGCCTTGCCTTTCCTTGCCTTGCCTTTTGCCTTGGGCCTTGGCCTTACTTTTGCCTTTGCCTTGTTTCGTCTGGTACAAAACTGGTTGAGCTCTACGAGCGGGCTCTACTCTGAGGGTCTAGTTCCTTAGCTACATAAAAAAGGGGCACCTCTTCCTGTGCGCCACGTGCGTCGCTAGAGTGGGACTGTGAAAATAGACTGGCTGACTGAGTAAAGAGACCAGGCTGATACAGACAATCCAGCTGAGTATTCTTCAGTATACAAAAATCGAAAAGACAGTTGAGTGGCAATTCGTTGGTTAACCGATAAAGCATGTACGCGCAAAGAATCGAGAACTAGACTATTCGCGCTCGTATTTGATTATTGTTAACTTGTTAAAACTTTATTAAATATTATTTTCTTTGTTAAAACCTCTTAGTAGTTAATTTTTATGCATAATAGACCTATAGATTTCTTAGATTGAATGGGGGCGAATGAGCAGAATGTTGACAACGAATGCATATTAATTTAGAGGAATTTAACGGTTTTCAATCTAGCTAAAAGTTCGCAATTTATTAGTTTGTAAATTTGTCGTCTGACTACAAGACACACTTTTAATTAGTCAAATAGTAAATTGAGCAACCAGTCTGCATAGAATATGAGAGAAGGAATTAATTATATTTAAAATCCTTAATTATTCTAGGGCAGGGTCTATAAATAAATACTGGAAACGTAACAATCTGCTGTTACTATTATGTTGCTGCGAAGTTGCAAGAATTTAGATATACTCGTTGCTGGAAAAGTATGTGCATTTCACGAATAATTATCTCTTTAATAACAAGCTTATGTGCTATTATTTTTTGTTTTCTACATTTTTATCATCAGCAGCAGCGTCATCATCGTCATCAAAGGAAAGTGCCAGGTGAGAATGAAAAGGTTTAGGTGAGAACGAGAGAATGCATGTGAGAACGAGAGAGTGCCAGATGAGAACGAGAAAGTGTCAGGTGAGAACGAGAAAGTGTCAGGTGAGAACGAGAGAATGCCAGGTGAGAACGAGAAAGTGTCAGATGAGAACGAGAAAGTGTCAGGTGAGAACGATGGACTTGAAATGCCGCAGATATCAACGAAGGGTAGAGGATAAGAAAGATAAGAGTCACGTGTGAACCCACATTTCACTAGTCAACGTACTTGAAAGGTAACCAGTGGCCAGTCTGATTAGGTGCAAAATTGCTTTCTTTTTCAATTGCCGATTTAGCTTAAATAGCAGGTAAAAAATTGTATCCGTCACTGCATCCAACTTTCAATGTGTGAGCTTTGTCGAGCCTGACTAGAGCTTTCAGTATGCGAGCTTTGTCAAACATGACTAGAGCTTTCAATGTGCGAGCTTTGTCGAGTCTAACTAGAACATATACATATTTACATTTGCATATGAATGTGTGTGTGTGTGTGTGTGTGTGTGTGTGTGAGAGAGAGAGAGAGAGAGAGAGGGATTTGTGGAATGAAGAAACGATCCATGTTCAGATTATGACACCTTTCACTGCCAGTGGACGAAAAGTCTGGAAATGTATTATGACAGACTTGGACCAGAGGTACAGTGGCACAAAGACCTTACAAAATGTAACTATTTGTCATGACAGACATGGATGATAAGTACATTGGTATAACGACCTTACAAAAATGTAGCGTTGTATCTGGACAGACATAGATGAGGAGATACAGTGGCACAGAGACCTTACACAAATGTAGTGATTCTGTTCACCAGCATCTCCATATATTGTGTCAACATCTCAAGAAATTGGAGGAAACATTTTTACTAACTGAATGATAGTATCCAAAGTAAATGCAAAAGTGACGTCAGAGAGGATGAATGTGAGTTATCTCACTCATGGTGTCAGTAGTGAAATCTAAAATCTGTCAATGACAAAAGAAAGCTAGGTTTTATTCAGAACAGATGAATGTAAGGGATGAAAAGCCGATCAAAAGTGAGGGAAGTCGAAGTCACACTAGTCAGTCTACCTCACCACCACCATCCACACAACATATATTTTCCGATAGACTGATTGTTGTAAGCATATATATGTCGAAAGACTGTTGTTAACAAGTATTTTTGTCGACAGACTGATTGTTGTAGGCATGTATATGTCGAAAGACTGTTGTTAACATGTATTTGTCGACAGACTGACAGTTGTAAGATGCATTGTGAGGTTAGAGATTGTCTGTTAATATAGAGACATGTAATTCAAGGAGGCTAACCTAGGCATTGCGTGCGTGTTGGCGTAGTTTTAAAAGAAGGGGAGGTAAACAAGACAGATGCAGACCGGCGCCCAGCTACTTTCAAATCAATGTTCTATGATGTATCTATATGTTAAGTCGACTTCCCCCATTTACCACACACACAAAATATCAAAGTTCGTGTAAGGCATTAATCAACGTTTCTCTTGGTTCAGTCAGACTCTTCATCAAGATTCATTGAAAAATCTTTGAATGCCTTCAATAACTCTCCATTTCTAGGAAACCTAAGCAGCTAAAAAATTTGGCATGCCGGATACTAAGATTAACAGGATTAAAAAGTAAAAAAAATATTTAAAATGTTTTCATTGAAAACTCATCTATTATCACCGCGCTTTTAAAAGTATGCTTTATTAATTATTTTTTAACAGGCTAATTAGGTCATACTTGATGGGCAAAATAAAAGTTTGAGACCCTCATTTCACTGTAAACGTTATTTACATTCAATAGTTAGTTAATCAGATAAGCCATTTATTACATAAACACACGTTCTTGTTGAAGCATTTACAGTTCAATCTGGTACAAAGATGTTTGTTAAGTAAGCTGAGTCAAGAACCGTAATCAATTTGTGTATTTGTATTTAAATAGTTATCTCCCCTTTGCTACCCAATACGTAACACATTTTATGAGTCACGCACTTTTCACTTTTTCTTTGTGCACAAGTTTCACCCAGAAATAAATATATATATTTTTTTAAAGAAATGTTTTCTAATTTTTAAGTACAGTGTTAAATAACAGTGTTTGCATTAAGCTAATAACATGTGGGGTTTTCATTTTTATTCTTTGCATTGATGATTTAACATTTTGTTTGCTTTCTTTAGAATATTTTTTTTACTTATATGGATAGTATGGTATTTCAGTACGCTTTCGTGTGTGCGAAATGCTCCTTGTATAGTTTTTCAATACACTTTACGTGCATACAAAATACTCTTTTTTAGTGTTTCAATACACTTTACGTGCGTATGAAATACTCCTTGTATAGCGTTTATAAGTGAAATATTATTGAATTATAATACGTAGTTATTATAATACAAGCGTCAAACTTTTGTTTGTTGTCTTTTCAAAACATTGACATCAACACGGATGTATTATGTTGTGTATTTCAACATATATATCTAGAAATACTAGATAATTAATTGAAAAGTAAAAAAATAAATATTTGTTTAAAACTTTCGATCAGTTCAATATAGAAAATTACTTATCTCTGTCTTTGAATGTTTACAATTGTTTTTAAACTTCTTTATTGTCCTCGATATTTAGACTTCTTGATTGTCGATATTTAAACTTCTTGATTGTCGTTTTTAGACTCCTTGATTGTCGATATTTAAACTTCCTGAATGTAGATATGTTAACTTCTTGGTTGTCGATATTTAGACTTCTTGATTGTCGATATTTTCCCATCATACAATTAGCTATTGAGAAATATATTAATAATTGATTCACAAATGACTTCTTTTACACGTAGCAAAGGTTCGCTTTATTTTCCTTTTTGGTTAAACAAAAAGCCAGACACCTTACAAGTTGTGCTAGATCTGCAGGATTTGTGTTATCTTTTCTTTTTCTTAGATAATATACATTTTTACAAACACTCATTGAAACTTCTTTTAACAAATGACAGACAGTTCATGTTTGCAGAAAGTATGAGGCCCTATTTCAGCTTTATTTGAAGTCAACAGTCATTGAAGCTGTGTTGAGTCGAGATATTGTTGTACCCTGGCGATATCGATCAGAGTTTATGTTAGTTTCAAATGCGTTTTACACTAATGCTGATAACCTGAATACTCAACGCAGTATATGGGTCGGCAAGTTTTAGAGTATTGATGGATACATAAATAAATATGTAATATAAATGTAAATATAAATATTTTTGTCTGAAAATAGATTCGGTGTTCACTTGTTCGATGATAATAATTAGGTAGTTAGTTTTGAGGACCGGATCATTGTACCTTATTTTTATACCTACATAGTGCATGCATCAACAAATTTCACGAGCGTACGAATATGACTACAGTGTGTGTGTGCGTGCGTGTGCACGTGTATGTAATATACAAGTACAGCACCATGTAATATACAAGTAGAGCACCAGTATAAAATCTGGATTAAGTATGTATACGCACCCAAACAACAAAGTAAGAGGAAATGAACTGACGATTTGAATAATGTAAACATTATATAACAGTGAATAACGATTTCTAAATATGTATGAGAGAGTTTGATTGCGGTTGCGCGTGCGTATGTGTGTTTCGTTTTTCAGAGACCTGAATCAATTATGAATTATGAATTATGAATCAATTAAAAAATGATCTATCTGTCTAGGGCCAAAAGAGTCTAAAGTCCTTGAAGAATTAAATTTTCTCTTTGTAAAGACTAATTCAATAAAGAAAACAATTTTTCAAACGTTGAAAAAACTGACTAAGGAAAACTGACAAAAAAAGTGAAATTGAATTAAATAATAGCTTTAAAATGTAATCAGATTAGTGTGTACTGCCACCAAAAAAGATCGCAAAAGAAACTTATAAATTATGTAGAGTTATCTATTTAAGAAAAGAGTGTAGATAAACTTAAGCTAAATGAGTGCCATGCTTAATCCATAACGGCACCAATTGTCAATGTGTACAGATACCTGTACAAAGCGCCATGTTTAATCCATAACGATAGCAATCACCAATGTGTACAGATACCTGTACAAAGTGCCATGTTCAATACATAACGATACCAATCACCATTTTTTACAGATAACTCAGTACAATGCGCCAAGTCAGAGCTAAAGCTTCCAGGAATGAAACCATTTATCGTGTTCACCGAAAATCTTGTTTGCACTGAAAGAGATATGAAAAACGTTTACTGATAAAGGGACATAATTCATTTTATTACATTGACAAGCCGTAGGTCTTCGCGAAAAGGAAGAAAGGCCATACATTCCATTGATTCGCTATCCGCTGTGACAGCTTATGTCACGTGATTGACCCTCTTGGGTCTTGAATCCTAGAGACTGCATTGCAAACGGGCAGTTCTGGAAATGGTAGTAATTTATTATATTGACTGAATTTCGTATCATTGTGACGTGTGCAAAATTTTGCTCACTTCTACATCACCATTTCATTTTTACTTGACGAAATGAAAAAAAGTTCTAACCTCAGGAAACAAGGTTTTCAAGTATAACCTATTTTCGTTTCGCTAGAAGGCACGGTATCTTTTATTTACATTCAAATGGACCATTATATCAAACACTTGGGATTATATTTGTGTTATTTATTTTTAAAAAAAATACAATATAGGATAGTGGAGCTGTTTGTCTGTCCTCTGCAGTGACTGTTACTTAATGCACACGCATAATTAATCAGGGAGTAAAGTTGATTTTAAATATATTATATAACAGATAATTCGGATGGGGCAGATAGGGGATCTTCAACATTTTCTTGGAAGCGCTACTTTTGTCTTTAGACTCAACATTACCTCTCTATATGAACATTAATGAGAATCTAAGCCACTGCTAGGTTATCAGTTAGTGAAGATTCTTCTAATAAATCATCATAATGATTTGACATTAATTAATTAATTTTGGCCACCCAAAACTGTTGAACAAATAGCCTAGCAATAAATTGGGTTATTGTGCAGAATTAACAATTTGTGTAAAACAAAATAAAAAACTACAGTTTAAGGCTGTATAAGTGAGTGTGTGTTCTGTGCGTGGTGTGTGTGTGTGTGTGTGTGTGTGTGTGTGTGTGTCGTGTGGTGTAACCGATCATTCCAGCAAGATTTAAACGCATTGTTCTCACAGACGACGGACACGCGCACACACTAACAAACATTTTCTCAAAGAGCATATCTGAAATACATAATATTAAATATAATTAAGTGCACATTATAATTTTCTGTGATTTTTCTTAATAATGCTAAAAACCTGAGTGTATGTAGGTCACGTAAGGATTATACAAGTTGTCTGTGTCACTCACTTTTTATGGAGCGTCATGACAGTTTTAGCTTATAGAAAATGATTTAGGCGGGCGATCCTGTGAGTGTACGCTAAGATGAAAGACTGAGTGAGTTCCATAGATCAGTTTGTCGTTACTAAACCACTGATGATCGAACTCTCAGTCTGTGTTATACACATGTTCGGTAGATGTTAGGTGGATATTAGATAGATGTTAGATGTTAGTTAAATGTTAGGTGGCTGTTAGTTAGATGTTAGATGGATGTTGTACAGATGGTAGGTAGATATTAGGTGGACGTTCGGTAGATGATAGATAGATGTACGATAAGATGCTAGACAGGTGTTAAATGGTTGTTACATAGATTTAAGGTAGATGGTAGTTAGATATGATATGTTATTTATATGTTAGGTAGATGGTAGTTAGATATGATATGTTATTTATATATTAGGTAGATGATAGTTAGATATGATATGTTATTTATATGTTAGGTAGATGGTAGTTAGATATGATATGTTATTTATGTGTTAGGTAGATGGTAGTTAGATATGATATGTTATTTATATATTAGGTAGATGGTAGTTAGATATGATATGTTATTTATATATTAGGTAGATGGTAGTTAGATGTTAGGTAGATGGTAGTTAGATATGATATGTTATTTATATATTAGGTAGATGGTAGTTAGATATGATATGTTATTTATATATTAGGTAGATGATAGTTAGATATGATATGTTATTTATATGTTAGGTAGATGGTAGTTAGATATGATATGTTATTTATGTGTTAGGTAGATGGTAGTTACTTATGATATGTTATTTATATATTAGGTAGATGGTAGTTAGATATGATATGTTATTTATATATTAGGTAGATGGTAGTTAGATGTTAGGTAGATGGTAGTTAGATATGATATGTTATTTATATATTAGGTAGATGGTAGTTAGATGTTAGGTAGATGGTAGTTAGATATGATATGTTATTTATATATTAGGTAGATGGTAGTTAGATATGATATGTTATTTATATATTAGGTAGATGATAGTTAGATATGATATGTTATTTATATGTTAGGTAGATGGTAGTTAGATATGATATGTTATTTATATATTAGGTAGATGATAGTTAGATATGATATGTTATTTATATGTTAGGTAGATGGTAGTTAGATATGATATGTTATTTATATATTAGGTAGATGGTAGTTAGATATGATATGTTATTTATATATTAGGTAGATGGTAGATAGATGTTAGGTAGATGGTAGTTAGATATGATATGTTATTTATATATTAGGTAGATGGTAGATAGATGTTAGGTAGATGGTAGTTAGATATGATATGTTATTTATATATTAGGTAGATGGTAGTTAGATATGATATGTTATTTATGTGTTAGGTAGATGGTAGTTAGATATGATATGTTATTTATATATTAGGTAGATGGTAGTTAGATATGATATGTTATTTATATATTAGGTAGATGGTAGTTAGATATGACATGTTATTTATATGTTAGGCAGCTGTTAGGTGGCTGTTAAATGGATGCTAGGTAGATATTAGGTGGATGTTAGATATATGTTAGACAGATGTTAGGTAGATGTTAGATAGATATTAAATGATGCTAAGTGAATGTTAGGTAGATTTTAAGTGGATGTTAGATGGATGCTAGGTAGGTGTGTTAGATTTTAGGTGGTTGTTGAGTAGATGTTAGGTAGATGTTAGATGGATGCTAGATAGATTTTAGGTGGATATGAGGTTGATGTCAGTGGATGTTAGGTGAATGGTAAACAGATTTTAAATTATGCTAAGTGGATGTTAGGGAGATGTTAGGTAGGTGTTTGTTAGATGTTAGGTGAATGGTAAACAGATTTTAAATGATGCTAAGTGGATGTTAGGGAGATGTTAGGTAGGTGTTTGTTAGATGTTAGGTGAATGGTAAACAGATTTTAAAAGATGCTAAGTGGATGTTAGGGAGATGTTAAGTAGGTGTTTGTTAGATGTTAGGTGGATGCAACTTTTTATTTCTTATATCGTCTCAACACCTTATCCAGCAGCTTTCAATTTAGTGCATTGCCTCGACAGCATATCTTGCAGTTTTAAGTTTATTTCATTGCCACAACATCATATCTTGCAGTTATAAGTTTATTTCATTGCCACAACAACATATCTTGCATTTTTAAGTTTAAAACATTGCCATATCAACATATCGTTTAGCAGCTTTCCATTTATTACATTACCTCAAAACTATACCTTGCAGGTTTCCAGGTATTACATTGAATCAATATTTCTATGGATCTCGAGTCACTATAACATAGATATTAACCAGACACATAGAATCAAAATTCATATGGATCTCGAATCACACTAACATAGCTGTTAACCAGACACATAGATTCAACGATTCAACATTCATATGGATCTCTAGTCACTATAACATAGATATTAACCAGACACATAGAATCAAAATTCATATGGATCTCGAGTCACTATAACATAGCTATTAACCAGACACATAGATTCAACATTCCTATGGATCTCGAGTCACTATAACATAGCTAGAAATGAAAATACAGACCTGGGGGCAATCTGAATCAAACACGGCAAAGAACTAAAGAAACCCGCGTTACAAAACTTAAATGGACACAATAATGAACTCCATGTTCAAATTAGCACACACACACACACATACACACACACACACACACACACACACACACACACACTCATTAGAACCAAAAATATTACTCATACTCGTGCACTCAACAGACTAAGTCTAAATTCAACATTGTATACCAAAAACCATACCAACAATTGAAATTATGAAATCATTGGAAAACAAACAACACCAATAACTCTTCCATTTTAAACTGATCCGCCCACCAGGACCACATAGAGTAAATAAAAACAACAGTCACCCTTAAACTACTACCCTTCACCAACAACTCTCTTCTCTTCCCAACGAAAAACAAACACTCTTCCTACAAGAGGTAAACACCGAAAGACACTCTTCTTACAAGATGGCAAACACCTACCTCTTCTATAAAGAAAAAAATCCACCACCTTCATAGTTCTTCTAATGAAGATACAAGCTACCTAATCAATACCAACCACTGCGCTTCAAAAAACAATAGAAGACGTACTCAAGGGAGCCAACCCAGGCCAAGAACAACCAAGGATGAAATGACTACAGCGGCTTCTGGGGGGAAACATGTCAGCGAGAAAAAAACACACCTCATCTCTCATCTCCATTCTCCAGCAACTCCAATAATTTCCCGTCTTTGCAGAAATATTCCAATATACTAAATTTCCCCAAACTCTGGACCTATGGGGATTTTACTCCACTACCAAAACCACCACCACTACCCTCCAAGTACCTCATCTCTACCAGATCTAGGAGACAATCCGTTAGAATAGTGGGAGTAGAAATGTCTTCTTTCAGCATCCGGCAATGGAATACTAGATCCTTAGCAACCAAAGGTCTGGAATTAGAAGAAAAATACTGACCCTTCATTTCTCTTGTTAATCCAAGAAATAGGAGGAATAGTGGGACTGCTAGCATGTTTGTATAGTGGGACATCTAGCATGCTTGTATAGTGGGACATCTAGCATGCTTGTATAGTGGGACATCTAGCATGCTTGTATAGTGGGACAGCTAGCATGTTTATATAGTGGGACAGCTAGCATGTTTGTGTAGTGGGACAGCTAGCATACCTTCAGTAAATATTCAGTGAAGGAAAGAAATGTGTGAACGTAAAAAAAGTAGGGTCGATATTGTAGCTAATATCACATAAAGGGGCATAGAATCCGATAAGGATCCATGCGGGTAATGATATTGTTTATTAATAAGGCACTGACACTTGACCGAGATTTCTCGTTTCCAATTATAAAATTTTCTCGCGTGGGGTGAGGGGAATTAGTTAGGTGAATTATTAATTTGTTAATCCCGCTATCATGGGGTTATTATGTCAAGTGAATATTTACTCTACAGCAAAGGAATTATTAATTTGTTAATCCCGCTATCACGGGGTTATTATGTCAAAAAGATAGGCAGATAGATAGACAGATAGATAGACAGTGACTATTGTGTGCACTGATCGTACATACCGAATTGATAGTGAACCTAGCAAAATTGACTGAACTCAGGAGACCCAAATTTAGACATGAATATTCAAACCCCAAAGTGAATATAGAATGTGGAAACAGAAAACAAAACTGAAAATTGGAGATCAAATCAATGGACTTGGAATACAAATATAGAATTGTAGGTCAAACTCATAATTGGAGATCGAATCTACAAAACTTGCAAATCTACAAAACTTGCGAATCTACAAAACTTGCAAATCTACAAAAAGTTGCAAATCTACAAAACTGAGAAAAGAACGTAGACTAGAGACCGAACACGTAATTAGAGTGACTTCTAATAATTGGAAATCAACCTAGGACAAAAATGAAAACTGGACAAAGCTGAAGATCAGACACAAACGATTGTACAGAACAGGAGACTAAACATACATAGATCACATACACAGAATGGAAATCGAACATACAACCGGAGATATAACACGCCTTTTGAGGTACAACAAGAAAATGAAAATAGAACACAGAACTGGTGAATAAATACATAGATCTTGAAGAAAAAAGCAGAACAATAATAGCAGCCCTATGTATCTGTCCACAGATACAATCACTTATTGGAGATAGAAGGTAGAATAATAGCAGCCCTATCAAAAGGATATCTCCAAACTAAGGACTACAGGTTGCACTAACTTAGGGAAGAAAGCAGAATAGCAGCAGCCCTACCAAGCGACATCTCCAGATTACAGACTACAGCCAGCACTAACTTAGGGAAGAAAGCAGAATAGCAGCAGCCCTACCAAGCGACGTCTCCAGATTACAGACTACAGCCGGCAGTAACTTACTGAAGAAAGAACGGTAGAATAAGAGTAAAGGTCAACAAATGATGCCTCCAGATTACAGACTACAGCCGGTAGTAACTTACTGAAGAAAGAACGGTAGAATAACAGTAAGGCCAGCAAATGATGTCTCCAGATTACAGTAACGTCACTCTGGCGTCTGGCCTTTCAGAATGATACAGTTTATGGATCCAGGCTGACTGAGAATGCCAATCCAGCCGGACACAATCCAGTTAACCTCCTTCCCCACTGCCGTAAAGAAAGATATTTGCTGTAGTGGCCATCCGGAAAAAATCAGTTATGGTAAAAGAGAAAAAGAGTTAATTCGGACGATAATCTACTTACTTTCTAAAGCTCATTGATGGATTTTATTTTAACGCCAAAGAGAGTGGGAGAAAACTCTTCAAATGCTTGTTGTGCCGCTCAGTTATCTGAGCAATAAACAAATGTGTCCGTGGTTCGGGTTCAATGGAATTTAAAGTAACTCTTCACGGATATTTTTTATTTTAATTTTTTAATTTTTAAATTATTTATTTGTACACATGATTACAACAACAAAATAATGGTTTACTTTTAACACAACTACACTCACACGCCCATAAATAAGCACAGCACAACCTAAAATAAACATGCATACAAACTGACAACAAAGAATAGTCATAATTAGACACACACACACACACACACAAGCATTCACTAAGTGACGAACGGCTAGGAGTATGTTGTGTATTAAGACAATTGCAGGTATATATTCATTAATTATATACAAATCTACTGTTTGAACATTATAAAATTTACACACCGAGAAACAGACTGACAAGGTGTAATATGCTGTACAGAGTTAAATCCATTCCATGAGTTGTTGCACTAATAAACAGTAGTATGACGTCACAATGATAACTTCTTCGTCGCTCCCACTGACAAGATCCAGGGTCAGCAAATTAGCAGACAAGGGACAATTCTTTGTGTAATGAGCACCAATGAACAAGACCTTGATGATGCAGAATAAATTAGCAGAAACAGCATTATTAACAGAATAATCAAACAGTCCCATTTTTTTTTATATAGCCTGACTAAACTTTCCTAAGGAAACGGTACTTACAGCTATTTTTAATATCACCTTTTATAGTACCACATTTCAGATTATCAAGTAATGAAACCACGCTAATACAGTCAACAATACTTACCAAATTATAGTGAAAGAAACCACGCTGGTAAAGTCAATAATATTTGCTAACTTATTAGTAAAAGAAACGTCACTCTACAGTCAATAATACTTGCATACGTATTAGTAAGAAACCATACCAGCACAATCAGGAGTACTTGCTAACTTATTAGTGAAAGAAATCACACCAGTACAGTCAGTAATAATACTTGTTAACATGTTAGTTAGTACATACAAAACTGAGAACTGAAAACGTTACAGTCAGTAATACTTGCTAACCTATTAGTAAATACATACAAAAATGAGAACTGAAAACATTACAGTCAGTAAAACCTATTAGTAAATACATATAAAAATGAGGACGAAAACATTACAGTCAATAATACTTGCTAACATATTAGTAAATACATACAAAAATGAGAACTGAAAACATTACAGTCAGTAAAACCTATTAGTAAATACATACAAAAATGAGGACGAAAACATTACAGTCAATAAAACCTATTAGTAAATACATACAATAAATGAGATCGAAAACATTACAGTCAATAATACTTGCTAACATATTAGTAAATACATACAAAAACTGAAAACATAACAGTCAGTAAAACCTATTAGTAAATACATACAAACATGAGAACTGAAAACATTACAGTCAGTAAAACCTATTAGTAAATACATACAAAAATGAGAACTGAAAACATTACAGTCAGTAAAACCTATTAGTAAATACATACAAACATGAGAACTGAAAACATTACATTGCTATATTACTGCCGATCGCAGTTTTGAAGGGACATAACTTTATTCGATTATTGGCCCTTAGACATATATAATGTATTTACTTACAAATTCTCTTTGTGAAATTGCCTACCCGAAGCAGTGCCACGCAAAGAGGACAGCTAATGAAATCAATTTCACTAAACATTTATTTCTGCGTTCCATGGGGACTTCACAACGGGCAGGAATCGGATGACAGAATTGCAAAGCTATGCAGAGAAATATCGCGACTCTCATGAGAAATATTCCATTTGACGAGAACGGAGTGATTTTGACCGCTTTGAGAAAACTTTCTATTCCATGAAGGCGATTCTCGAGTGCTTTGTAGAATTCTGGCGCCAGGCGCAATCAGACTTGTTCGTCACTCGGATTAAATCGAGCGTACGAGAAGTGACGACAGTCGTAGGTCCGTGCTTAAAAGTCGTACTCTGCATTTGACGACACAGATCGATTGACTTTTCCGATAGCTACATTTCGATGATTAGTGTGTTGCCGCCAGCACTCACTGCCACTCGTTAAAATTTATTTCTTAATTTAAAGGACATGATTTATAACGAGACAAATCTATCTGTTTATCATACTGAATGTCATTTTGTCCTATTTTTAAAATAACTTTTTTGTAATTTTAATTAATCAGGTTTACACTTTCATTAAAAACACAACAAAACTTCTGGTGTATATAACGAACATTATAATCATAGACTATTATGAAACTATAAAGTACACCAGGAGGTTTCCTCCAATGTCCGGCTTGCCTGCTGATACGACGGCTCGAGGCTTTATCCCTTACCACCCCCTCTACCTCACAATCTCACATCTGAATGTTTCTGAAACCAAATGAGCATAGCGTAAGCTGTTGTACATCCATTTAACGACAGCTTTTCGCGCGAGCTGTTATTGAACCGGTGAAAACAACAGTAATCGCCGCAATTCGAAAGAGTTCCTGTAGACAGTGACATAACGCTGTTCTTGTCGAAATTCGAGCTTGAAAATGAAGGTAATTAAGTACCTATTCTCCACTAGACGAAAGCCTAGTTTAAGTGCCTAGCGATATTGTCTTCACTGATGACTTGTTAGTTGAGAATTTATTTGACAATAAAGATTTGCAGAAGTATTTGATTAATGAGCACATAAAGTAGTTTCCCAGATATAAATCAATCAACAGCATTAATAAATTCTTCAAAGTTTAAATATAAAACATAATTTTCAAATGTGTGGGGAGGGGGCGGGGGTTGTCGGAGTGACTTAACGTGTACTGGTTGGTTAAAGCAAACAAACTGGGGTTTAAAGCAGCAAAAGAAGAATTAGGTTGTTATAACAATTCTTTTATAATAAAAAAGAAAGAAACGAACTGACATCACCGTCACCACTACCTCTGCCACCACGACCACCACGACCACCACGACCACCAGCTAGAGTGGATATATGTGCTTTGCATGAAGAAAGCTTTTGCATAAAATTCAGACAGAAGAGTTTTAGAATGGAAATATGTGCGTTGCGTGCAGGCAATTGCATTTTTAGTAGGACAGATAACTCGGTTGTAGCTTTATGGTATTTCTCCTAGTAAACAACTCGGTAAGGCCAAACAATTAGTTAGCGGCCAGCGTCAAGTTGAGAAATTCCATAACTCTTCGGGGATTGCGTAAGCAGTTCAAGACTCTTGATGCCATTCAGTGGTCTCAGGAATCAGCGAAGAATCCGGTGAAGAAAACTTTATTTTGTCTTGGAATCTATGTAAACTTATGAATATTCTTTCTTTCTTTGTTTCTTTGTTTCTTTCTTTGTTTCTTTCTTTGTTTCTTTGTTTCTTTGTTTCTTTGTTTCTTTGTTTGTTTGTTTGTTTCTTTCTTTCTTTCTTAGATATAATAAAAAATCTTATGTTTATTTTACATGTCATTGATAAGTGTGTTAATTTTATATTTGTATGTGCGCGCGTGCGTTTATTTGCGCGTACGTGTATATGTGTGATTTTATGGAGCCAGTCTATAATGCTAATTGCGGCATGTACAAGAGTTTATAAATTAAACAAAAACTGATATTTGACTTTAAAAAAGATAAATTACTAATCAAAACACATAAGAGCACAGTAGAGAATATAAAGATGGCAAATTGTTCGATAAAAAACGAATTTATTCGAAATTCTACCCTTGTGAACAAACTATTACTATGTGCACTTTGCTTTATATTCCAAAATGGCCAATATATTTTTTTCATTTTAACACACATGCTAAGTCCAATTTAGTGTTGTTCATTGTTTTGACTTCTACACCGCTTTATAGACATATAGTATTTTATTAACTTCTGAATGGACAACTTGCATTTCCGCTAGATAGATAGATAGATAGACAGACAGACAGACGGACGGACGGACGAATGGATGGATGGATAGATGGATAGATGGATAGATGGATAGATAGATAGATAGATAAATAGATAGATAGATGCCTGGATGGATGGATGGATAGATAGATAGATAGATAGATAGATAGATAGATAGATAGATAGATAGATAGATAGATAGATGGATGGATAGATAGATAGATAGATAGATAGATAGATAGATAGATAGATAGATAGATAGATAGATAGATAGATAGATAGATAGATAGATAGATAGATAGATGGATGGATGGATGGATAGATAGATAGATAGATAGATAGATAGATAGATAGATAGATAGATAGATAGATAGATAGATAGATAGATAGATAGATAGATAGATAGATAGATAGATAGATAGATAGATAGATAGATAGATAGATAGATGGATAGATTTAGGTGCTAAACAGAACACAGGCGCACGACACTTGCATACCCACTCACGCACACACAGATAAGAATAAATTTTCAGCATTGCACTCTCAACATCATTCTTATTCAAAGGGAATAAGTCCCCATCCCTAATCACTTCTTCCCACTTGTATCGTGTTTTGTGTTGTTATTATTATTCCATACATTTTCTCTCAACCTGTAATAAATGTCTGCGCAGCAAGAGTTAACGTTCTTGCTTTGCTCCACGCAAAGACAAGTGTACCCTCTTGTAAATTTGTTTCTCGAGTAAGACAAATTTAGGATTCAGTTAAAAAAACCCACGTGTATGTCATATTTGTCATGCTCTATAACACATATATAGGATTCACACATACACACACACACACACACACACACACACACACACACACACAGACACACACGCACGCACACACACACAGACACACACGCACGCACACACGCACGCACACACACACACATAGACACACACACACACACACACACACACACACACACACACACACACACACACCATATGCACACAGCGCATTTGATTCTAATGTAGAGGTGATGCCCTGCTTGCCCATTTATTGTTGAAAAAACACACTGGAATTGTAAATTGAGAAATCAGTAAACATTCAATTTTAATTTCATATTTTTATTATGGAAATATTTGAGGAAAGTGTCATTTTATCCATTGGTAATACATAATGCCATTCGTTCTCGACAGAATTGAAGCAGTACAAACATACGTGTTGCTGCATTAGAATCAAACGTTTCCAATAATATTTGTGTTCGAGAGAGCCGTTATCGTGTAAAACGAGCGCCGATCAAAGGAACGAAGAAATATGTTTAAATGTAGGTTCGCACTTTGCCCACCTTTATATACACATTTTATAATGCATGACACATCATTAAACATTAAATACAAAATATTAGTATAACGATTGTAAACATATGAACATTGTCTCCTATTTGAACGTGTTTTTTGGAAATATTGATGCCAAATAAAAATAATCTTTTCTTTGTTTTTGCTACATGTATGGTTGATTGTTGATTTAATAAATTTTGACCTTACACATATTCATAACCAAATGTTGGAGAGATAGTGGGTGGATGGGAGATTAAATATACGGATTTATCTTCTCTTTTGGTAATTTGTTTTCACCTACAAAAATATTAGCACGACAGAAAATGTTTGTCTTTAATGTTGTGGAAGAGAGAAAATGTTTTTCACTGTCTACATATCCGCCAAGTGAGAGAGACGTTTGGTGTCTGCTGGAAAATTATAAAATAGCATAAATTAAGATTCTCACCACTTGTAATTAGTTATGGATGATTATTATTAATAATAATCAAAACCAATAACTAGGGTGGCGTTGTGTAACTGAATGTTTAAAAGTAGTCATTTTATTTAGAATGTAAATTTTAAGATTTGGGAGTTATTTCTGGCAGTTTTCTAGTGTTTTCTTCTATTCATCATTTTATAAGGATAAGGCTGTGTTCTGGTCACATTAGATAAAACCAATTTTTCATTAAATTAGAAAAGATTATTTCGAGAACTGAAAAAAGTAAAGTATAAAAGTGAAGTTCACGGAAACTGGATTATTGCTTACGGTGATAATTTTTTTTACACGTAATCGCACACTCCAACTATCTAAAGTTTAATAGCTATTCACTCTACTAGCTAAGCTATTATAAATAGTAATATCACTATTAAAAAGTGCATAATCAAAAATTAATTTCAACAGAGGAAACGGAATTGAATTTTACATAAATACCATTAGAACACACACGTCACACACGCACAGACATACAGTCTAGTCCATGTTTGCTGTGTATGTGTTTGTTAACGTATTTATGTAGAGTGTATGTTTGCTGCGCGCGCTGTGTGCATGTGGTGTGTTTGCGTGCGTGTGTGTGTATATACGTGCATGTATGTGTGTGTGTATGTGTGTGTATATGTGCATGTGTGTGTGTGTGTATGTGTGTGTGTATGTGTGTATACGTGCATGTGTGTGTGTGTGTATGTGTGTGTATACGTGCATGTGTGTGTGTATGTGTGTGTGTGTGTGTGTATACGTGCATGTGTGTGTGTGTGTATGTGTGTGTATACGTGCATGTGTGTGTGTGTGTGTGTGTGTGTGTGTGTGTGTGTGTGTGTGTGTGTGTGTGTGTGTGTGTGTAAGTGGGAGTGAAAATGCATGTTAGGAAAAAGAACTCTAGCGCGTTGACTGCTTCCAGTTATAAAATCGACAGATGTCGCAGACAGATTCTTATTACTCCGAGCTAATCAAGAATAACAAGCAAACCACTTGCAAAATCCAATCCCAAGTCATTTGAAATAAACGTACGCCTCAAAGTTTCCTTTTGGCAAATTACACAGTTTTATCACACACACTAGCATCTCTTAAAAATCGATCTGAGCATTACAATTATCTGGTATTGGAATACAGATGAAAATAAACTCCATCCCCATCATTTGATTCATGATAATTATATTGATCGGCCATGCGTCCCCGAAATTCTGCTGGAGCGAACAATTTAATGTAGGAAAGAAAACAGGTCCGTGTGTCTACATATAAAAATATAATTGCTCTAAGATTTTAATCATACAATATATTTAAAAGATGGCCTTTTATAAACAATTCAGTGTCGAGTAAGATACAAAGTGAATATTTAAAAAACAAAATTTCATTTTAGGTGTTATAATATTTGCGGACTTCATGTCATACCACTGAGAAAGAAGCTTTGCATTATGCTTCTTGAGAAAGCATCATCTTTCTTTCATTTTTTCTTCCTTTTTTTTTTTTGTTGAAAAAAGACATCTATATATAAAAGGATAAAAATATAAGCAACAAAACTCTTTTAGGCTTAATACAATTGACACCAGAGAAAATAAAAATAAACTTTGGATCGATTGCTTAGTAATTTAAGAAGTCATCCAGTAACTGTTTCGCACGGAGAGACTGTGTTATATGCCAGGTTATCGTTATATAAATTATCTCCCCTAAAATTTGGTCTTAGTCTCTCATTTTGAGCTATCGGCTCCAGGCGTTGAGGAGAGGGAAAAGGTCATTACTGGCGACAATGATATAGGAAGGAGATTTCCGGGAACGGAAACAGCAGTTTTCGGGAGTACACTTAAGGTGTAAAAATCCAGGACAAGCAATGACAGCCACCCCCAATAAAGTCTAATCTCGACCAATCCGATTAATAGAGATCTTATAGTGCATGCAACAAAAATATCGGTCATGAGTGTAGGTGTAAGTTTGTGTGTGTGTTTGTGTGTGTGTGTTTGTGTGTTTGTGTGTGTTTGTGTGTGTGTGTGTGTGTTTGTGTGTGTGTGTGTGTTTGTGTGTGTGTGTGTGTTTGTGTGTGTGTGTTTGTGTGTGTGTGTGTGTGTGTGTTTGTGTGTGTGTGTGTTTGTGTGTGTGTTTGTGTGTGTGTTTGTGTGTGTGTGTGTGTGATTTTAAAAGAACAACTATAAATATTTTAATTGTTATCTATCTCTCTTATACTCTCTATAATCGCAACAATCCCTGATAATCGTTTCTCCATTTCTGTCGGCATGCCTCCGTCTCTCTTTTATCTTTTTTGGTGATTTTCTCTCTCTTTTGTTTCACTCTTACTTTCTTGTTCTGTCTCTGTCTATTCTTCTGTCTTTTCCCTCAACTCTTTCCTCTAATTTATTTTCTCTTTTCAGCCACTCATCTTCCTTTCCTTCTCTCTTTTCCCTCTTTCCCTTTTAATTTAATTTAATTTTCTTTTCGATCTTCTCTATAATTTACACTGCCTTACGTCTTAATCACTTCCCGCTCATTTTTTCTACATCATCATCACTACCACCACCATATTCATCATCATCATCATCATCATCATAGCCTTCACCACCACCACCATATTCATATCATCATCATCATCATCATCATCATCATAGCCTTCACCACCACCACCATATTCATATCATCATCACTACCACCACCATATTCTTCATCATCATCATCATCATCATCATCATAGCCTTCACCACCACCACCATATTCATATCATCATCACTACCACCACCATATTCATCATCATCATCATAGCCTTCACCACCACCACCATATTCATCATCATCATCATCATCATAGCCTTCACCACCATATTCATCATCATCTCTATCACCGCCACCTCTCTCTCTTCCTCTCTCTCTCTTTCTCATCTCCGATATTTGTTTCTTTGAGTTGCATGTTGTCTTCCTTTTTTTTTTGTCGATGTGTGGGGTTTTTTTGCTTTAGTTCTGTTTCATTTGTTTTATACTTCTCTGTTACTTACTTTCACTCTCAATTCTTTCGTGTCTCTATAAGCTTTATAATAGTTCCTAAATCTGAGTCTTTCTCTCTTCTCTATCCTCTTTCCAGCTCTCCCTCTCTCCATCTTTCTCTTTGCTAGCATCAGCGTCATTCTCTTAGCGTGTCACTTCCTTTAGGTACTTCCTTTCTTCTTACTCTCTTTGTTATTCGTTTCTCCGTATCTTTCTCTTTCTTTTTCGTTCTATTTTCTTTATTATTGCTCTAATCCCCCCTTTTCTCTCTAATCCTTTCTCCCCCTTCCTCCCCTGTCACTCTCCTTTCACTTCAACATTGTACTGTCTCTTATTTCACTTTTCAAATGCCCCATCCTCACCCCACCGCCACCCCCGACAATGTCTCTACTACGTGTGCACTTTAATTTTTTTCCCTTTTCTCTCCGCCTGTCTCTCTCTCCCCGCCCTCTTTATTTCAGTCCTCTTGTTCTCTACTTTCTTCCCATCACCCCCACCCCCCATTCCCTCGTACGTGTGTTGTGTGTTAACGTGTGTCTTGGCCGACAATCTGCCTCTCAGCGGCAGTACGTTCCCTGAGGTGAACATTTCAGAAGAAACTTTATACATGTGCCGGTAATAAGAATGTAAAATCCCCAGGCATCTTTTAAAATTTATTTATTTTTTAAATTTATTTATTTTAAAAATCGAGTAACATCGCTATGCGATTTCATTTATTTTTCGTTTTCTTTCTTTTTGACCCAGAATTATCTATTTCTTTTTTTTAAAAATATTTTTTAATGAGTGTCGACAAAGTAAATTAAGAATAATTTACAACCGTCAGATTAAATTCTAGCATGGTATTATATCATTACAAAGCCCATGCAACTGTGCTTTAGAGGACCGTGAACAAACGCAGCGAAGAATGAATAGAATAATTTTTGTTGTTTTTTTTACTCTTACCGTGAAAGAAACAAATGAAGTGTATTAACAAATGCCAAAAGTGCAAGGTCAAATGAATAATTTCTTTTCAGTAGAGAGCTTTGGTGAACAGATCAATGGCGCGAGAAATGAAAGGGACGTCTTTGTACAGTCAAGGGTAGTCAGAGGAGATTTGAGAGGGTACGTGTTTCTTTCTCGTGGAAGTGTTTTCCTTTATTTATGAATGAAGGAGAGCCAACCAGAAAAAAAGGGAGCAAAGTACAAATTAAACACAGTTAGTTCTAATAGTGGCTTATCGGAACTTTAAAAAAAGCATCATGTTTTCAATGGAAAAGGGTCCAGAGTGGTAACTTTAGAAATGGAATCTCTCTTATTGCTGAGTTCGACAAGTATCCATCCATCCATCCATCTCTCTCTCTCTCTCTCTCTCTCTCTCTCTCTCTCTCTCTCTCTCTATCTATCTATCTATCTATCTATCTATCTATCTATTCTTTCAACTGTTTTCACCTTTCTAGGCGTGACTGACTGGATTTTTTTCTTTATTTGGGGGACGAGTCTATATCTGTCTATCAATCTCTCCGGTGCTATCCCAATCACTTTCTATGTTCCTGTATCCATACCTACAGTGCAGGGTGCCAATGGAGTGAATACGCACGTGACGCCTACATCTATTGTTGAATTCACCTAACCATGCGTCACAATTATTGCAATGTGCACGTGACGCCTACATCTATTGTTGAATTCACCTAACCATGCGTCACAATTATTGCAATGTGCACGTGACCCCTACATCTATTGCTGAATTCACCTAACCATGCGTCACAATTATTGCAATGTGCACGTGACCCTATATGTATTGTTGAATTCACCTAACCATGCGTCACAATTATTGCAATGTGCACGTGATCCTACATCTATTGTTGAATTCACCTAACCATGCGTCACAATTATTGCAATGTGCTGCATAAACAATGCAAACCATAAGAGAGAGTACTGGTTACCCTGGCTTGCAGGTATGAGATAATCAGTAAAGATTTATAAGTTTGCTCAATTTTGGCGATATACGAAAATATTTCAGAATACAAATTTGTTGGCCTTTAAATTATAGAACAATTTGCATGCCTTATTGCGAGAAGTTCATTTTATTGAATAAACGTCTTTAGATAAGTACTTATCTTTATTCAAATGGAAGACTGTAAAAGAGCATAAAGATAAATGCATGGGGTGATGTTTAGTGTGAGGACCGTGTTCAGGTTTTCTGTTGGTGATAATTGTTGATAATTCGAGCATTAACTCAGTCAATTTCAGTGCAAATTAATAGCTGCTTTAATGTGTTTGCAATTATGTTGAAAATAAAAATATTATTAAAGAAATTAGAAATACTATCTGGGAAATTTTTTCTGGAACGTTTTGTTTTGATCGAGAAATGGCGCTGTTCTTCAATTGCAGAAAGAAACAAGAAAGAACACTTTGGTAAAAGAAACAAGAATGAACACTTTGGTAAAAGAAACAAGAAAGAACACTTTGGTAAAAGAAACAAGAAAGAACACTTTGGTAAAAGAAACAAGAAAGAACACTTTGGTAAAAGAAACAAGAAAGAACACTTTGGTAAAAGAAACAAGAATGAACACTTTGGTAAAAGAAACAAGAATGAATACTTTGCTAAAAGAAACAAGAATGAACACTTTTTAAAAGAAAAAAACATACTGTGGTAAAGGGACACAAACACAAGTCAACATCTTCAGAAAGCATGGATACAAAACAATGTCTGATTTTAAATAACAAAACATCTTCATAGAGAGATACATTTTATATTTATTTAGCAAAACTTGCATACGAACATACGTGGAAAGCTATTATTCATGCAGAGCTGCATCATAGTTATCACTCTTGATTCTATTTGATTAATTTTAGTAAAATGATTTATAAAAAATAAATTCTGATGATGAATTTCTTTAAATCAAAGCACTTGTCAGGAACACACAAACAAACAGTATTGAGACCATGTTAGTACACACAATGGCTCGATTGATTGCGGCACCTAAATGGTAATTAATGTAGTCTTCATCAGCATAGTGAATTTGGCAATGCCAGAACAAGAAGACGCCTAGCAACAGCATATTAAAGATACTTCTGCAATTTATTTTTCTTAAAACAACATATCACCCACCTACTCATTTTCCATAAATCTAAAATTAGTATAGCATTGCCTCATTTACGTCAACTATCGTTGTTTGACGATTCAGCGGGCTATTTTTAGAACAAATTGTTGCTAATAGGCAACATTCCTGCGCAAATAAAAGTAAAACGAAACAGTACCTAAAAATAAAAATAACTTCTCTATTTCTATTTTTATCTTTAGACATCTATAGATTTAGTGTAGTTTTAAAATGTATTTTGAGAAAGGTGAAACAAACATTAGTTATGTAATTAACGCACACACATTATATATACAAACATCAACAAAAAACTTTCAGACATTTCGCAACAAACAATACCTGTGAAGATGATAATGCCGACGGTTGTAAGGTTGAACTACATCCAGTGATGACGATGATAATTGTGGCACTGATGAGAATGACAACGATGACGACGATGATAAGGACTGATAATTTAGAAAGGATTGCCAGGATTTGACATGTTAACATATGCATTAAGGACAGTTTCATACTGTGACGAAGACTCGTGATTTTACATTTAACTGGATATTTTTAATAAACGAAACAAAAAAAATATGTAACCAAACATAGTCCTGGAAGAGTAATTTTGAAAAAAAAATGTACTCGGATATTGTCTTTCAAAACTGATAAAAACAAAACAAACTATCCAGCAAATCCATAAAACAAGCAGAATAGAAATTTGCAGCTACAATTATGTGTTCTTTTTCAGTTTCTTTTCAGAAAACTGTAAGAAGGCTGGAAGTCTAAATTTAGAACAACATTAATCGTATCACATCTCTGTCTAGCAAGACATAGGAAAGGGCCACAATTTGCGCGATTTATTACTGATGCAGGGATAATCAAAAATAGTTGATTTCTGCTAAGCAAAGATCGTTCACTGGGACGTGAACAATAATGGCCACACGTGATCACATTTGCATGTATTTCGTTAAGACACATCGTGTTCGTGCGTGTGTGCGTTTGCCTGTACAAGCGTGCAAGCACCCACCGTGTGTTTAATTAAAAGTGTGTGCGTGCGTGCATGCATCTACTGTGTGTTTAACTAGTAGTGTGTGTGTGTGTGTGTGTATGTGTGTGTCTGTGTGCGTTCGTGCGTGCGTGCATGTATGTGCGTGTGCGTGCGTGTGTGTGTGTGTGTGTGTGTGTGTGTGTGTGTGTGCAATCTTATATAGTTTGTTTGATTAATAGTTCTTACGCGCATCTACTGTGAGTTTGACTAATAGTTTGTGCGTGTGTGCGTGTGCGTGCTTGAGAGAGAGTGTAGAGGCAAGCACAATAGCCGCGCTTGGAACTACATTATCGTGTAAAGATCACTGTTGACAAATCTCCACAACTGTTGAAAATTACTAATATCTCCTATTTCAAATAGTCCAAATGTGTTCGTCAAGTAACAAACACAAATTTTTTCTTGTTAATTTAATGTTTACAATCTCTGCTATAGTTACAAACCTCAGTTTTCTTCTAATTAAGATCAACGGTCACACCCTCTACAGCATGTGAAATCCTCGGTTTTGTTCCGGTTAAGTTCAGTGAACTCAAGGTAAATTCACAGTCATTTTCGAGTGTACAATCTTTACAGCTCAGTTCTCTTCTAGTTATTCACAAAACCTGTCGCAGTCAAATTTTGCAAGTTTACTTCTACTTATTCACAAAACCTGTCGCAGTCAAATTTACAAGTTTACTTCTACTTATTCACAAAACCTGTCGCAGTCAAATTTACAAGTTTACTTCTACTTATTCACAAAACCTGTCGCAGTCAAATTTTACAAGTTTGCTTCTAGGCGTGTACTAATAATATCAACCGTTGATAGTACAGCTTTGTCATTTCTGCACTTTTATTTAAATTGGATTCGCACTGAAGTGGTTAAGTCTTGTCTTTGGAATGAAGCGGTCAGAAGAAGTTTTATGTAGTAATGACTTGCCTTCAAGAAACTTCAAGCGAGGTTTCATTAGAAACACTTACCAGATATTTTATTACCATTATTTCTCTTGTACATTTAACTACCACACATTTTGTCAGCATCTGACCACTTGTACATTTAACTACCACACATTTTGTCAGCATCTGACCACTTATACATTTAACTACCACACATTTTGTCAGCATCTGACCACTTATACATTTAACTACCACACATTTTGTCAGAATCTTACCAGTTGTACATTTAACTACCACACATTTTGTCAGCATCTGACCACTTGTACATTTAACTACTACACATTTTATCAGCATCTGACCACTTGTACATTAATGCTTCTTACTGATGTTATTAGAAACGGTCCTATTATAAATACTAACTTTGTACATGTATCTATACATATATTACATTAATCTGTCACACACATTTTATTAAAACCAGATTAAACTACCACACAAACTTTATTAAAACCACATTAATCTAACACACATACTTTATTAAAAATATATTAATTGTATTTTTATTTTTATCCATGCTCATTCTGGGGTATGTATTTCATAGTTCTCACATAGATTTCTATATAAGAGTTTCGCCACTTCGTTGAGTCTTTTAGTGCATTCTGTTCCAGCCAGAAACTGACATCCATCATTATTAGTATTCAGACTTTTCCCCCAACTTCTTTTGACTGTCATCTGTGAACCAAGGTATCAGAATCTTTCCAAGATTCTGGAAAATCCAAGTTTTAAGGAGGATGTGGGCACTTCCAAGGAGCGCTGCTTTTAGTAGTGGGGCGAGTCTGTGGTTTTCAGATATTATATTCAGACAGACTTCCAACCTATATATTATGTTCCCCAATGCTCCTATCACTATAGGTATCATTTCTTCTTTTCCATTCCACATCTCTGGATTTATAATCTGAGATCTTGGTATTTTTCTATTCTTTTATTTCTTTTACTTTTATGTTTCTATCAGTTGGGATTGCTGTTCTGTTGGACTTACTGAGAACTACAATGTCTGATCTTAGTGCAGGAATCACTCGATCTGTTCTTATCTCGAAATCCCACAGTATGTTTACTTCTTTCGTTTCTTGTTGGTGCATCCATGTTCTTTCTAGGGTTTTTATTCCATAGTTCTCACGTTCTCACGTAGGTTTCTTGTAGAAATTTTGTCACTTCGTTGAAACTAACATCCAGACAGTAGGTGTTCTGTTCCTTCATCCATGTTTTTGCAGAGACTGCATTTGGAATCATTTGAGATTTTCAAGATTTTCATGCTTTTGCTTTTGTACGATTTCGTGTTTAGTGCTTGATCTTGTGCAGCTGTTATGAGTGCTTCTGTTTCTGCTTTCAAACCTCCTTCTTTCAACCATCTTTATGTTGATTACTTTTGTTAATGTTTCATCAGCTTCGTCATGCATACTGGCCTTGGAGAGGTTTTAGGCTCTATTTATTTGCTCATGCCTGATTCGTTGTTTTCTTCCATGTTTCTTTGTTTGTGGGGGTGATAGAGTACACTCATCTTTACTACTACTGCTACAACAACAACTACTACTACTATTATTACTACTCCAACTACAACTACCACTACCAGAACTGCTACGATTATTATTATTTTTGCTGTTGCTAAAATGACTATTATTGTGCCATCACTATCAATACTATTGTTATCATTATCGTCATCGTCATCACAACGATTATCATTGTATGTTTCATCTTTAAAATCAGATCGTGAAAGAATATAAGATTACCGTAACAAACATTTCCGTCTGTCTTTCACACGCTGTAGACAAAAAAGCAAACCAGCAGAAAAAGATCTTCACTGTTGCATCTTCTTCCCACCTTCGATCCCCGTTCCGTTTTCCTCCTCCACCACCACCACCACCACCACTCGCATTTCTGACGCAGTGTGAGCTCTGAGAGCATGCAACAATGTTGCGCGCCGCGCGTCCCTGTCAGCTGTGTGATCATCACAGCACTTTGGTAAAAGTTATTTGTCGTCGCCTCACTGTTGGACTAACGGTCTTAAAAACAACTTTTGCTTTAAAGGGACTCTTGGAATTAACACAGGATTTGTAAATAAGTCTTAGTGTACGCACTAGTTTTGTTAAAGTGCGTGCCGTTACAAAAAGGTGGTCAGCGTTTGTAATTCGTTGTTGCGAGCAAAAATACTTTCTACTGCATTGTTTTGTGTTTTTTTTAAAAAAGAAATATTGTCAATGTTTCTTTTTACTTGTAGAAGATAGCGATGGACTGTTCAATGTTATATTAGATCAAGAGTTATGTTAGCAGTGTTGTTTGTCTGACTGGACAAGAAGGCGTGGTGTAAAGTGAAAGTGTACCTGCACCACGTCATGAAGAGTCCGGCGTCACATGTCTTGCTCTTGGTTCTCTTCATCAGAGACTTTTGCCATGGTAAGTATGGAGTGGCATTTTTACTTTTTCATCAGACTTTTGCCATGGTAAGTATGGAGTGGCGATATTATTTTTTCATCAGATTTTTGTCGTGGTAAGTGTGGGGTGGCATTATTATTTTTTCATTAGTGACTTTTGTCATTGTAAGATTTGAGTGAATACTAATCTATTCATAAGCGCCTTTACCTTGATTTGGAGTGATCTTTTTCATAAATGTCTTTTACCTTTATCATAGTAAGGTGAACTTTTTCATCACTGACTTATTAGTCATGGTACGTGTGGAATGATAACAAAAAACACAGAAACGATTTATCTACATCAATAGGAAAAAGAAAACAAGACAAATTATGATTCTCATTGACAACAGTGCAGATCCAACAATGGAACCTTTAAAATAAAACACAAAAGCTCACTAGCTATTTTTTACTTACAGATTCATAAACATTTAAATCTAGCTGCTTCTTCTAGGGGAGATTATATGTCATAAAAACTACTCATACAGTTGAAACTGGTTTGGATTGCATCAGCAATTGATAGCATTTTCTTTACCTGATTATCATCACAAGCTAAGTTGAAGCTGCTGATGACAAGTATGATGTCACACACAATGGTAATGATCGATGATAACGTGCACACCACGCCAGATGTCAATGACGAAAACAGACACTACTCTATGTTTATATTAAATTGCTGCTGATTTAAAAAAAAATGGAGATATCACTCTCTTTGATCATGGTAAATGTCAGTTATGACGAGAGTGTTACTCCATACAAGCCGTGGTAAAACATTCTGTTGAAAACAGTGCCACTCCACAATCTCCAGGGCAAAAGCCACAGATGAAGAAAAAGTGTCACTTTACACTTGCAGTGACGCAGATTTCTAATGGAGTATATACATTTTTGATTATATAATTGTACTACATGGTGAATATAATACTTCACACTTTGGAGGTGAAAACATATCTCTCTCTAGGAAAATAAAATGATTGCTTATCATAATTTTTAAAACACTAAAACAAAAGATCTGGCTGTTCTAACCTAGAAGAAGCAAGACTTGAGTGTTTATGAATCTGTTAGTAAAATTATAGCCAGTGAGTGTTTGTGAGGGGAGGTGCTTTTATAAAGAGCAATTGATATTGTCACGGCAAAAGCCTTTGCCTTTATATACAGCAAATATGCAATTGTCATGTAGAAGGCATTTGACTTGTAAGTGTGGAACAGATACTATTTGCCACAATAAAAGTCATTGCCTATGTAGCGAGGAACAAACGCTATTTGCCAGGACAAACGCCTTTGCCTATGTAGCGAGGAACAAACGCTATTTGCCACGACAAAAGCCTTTCCTATGTTGGTGTGGAACAAATGTAATTGTCGTCAACGGTCTTATCTTGTTAAGTGCAGAAAAAAAGGTATTCGAGTCAACGACCTTTACCTTGGCTATCTTTGCCTTTGAAAAGTGTGGAATAAATGCCGTTGTCTTCAATTGCCATTCTCTGGAACAAATGTTATCGTCATCTACCTTTATCTTGGTGAGAGTGGAACAACTGTTAATATCTTCAACCGTTTTACCTTCGTCGGTGTGAAACAAAGGCTAATGTCTTAACCATTTTACCTGGGTCGGTGTGAAACAAATTGTCGTCAGTAACCTTACCTTGGTAAACGTGTAACATCTAATGATTAGTGACGTTTTGCCCTTATAAATGTGAAACAATACCTTTTACCTGATTATGTGAAGAACAAGATATATATGTATATGTATATTATTTATATTTTAAATTCTTTAGATATTTAGCTTTCCCAAACATATATGAAAGCACTCCATTAGATCATCATAATCACCATCAACATCGTGTTTGTCCTTGTCACTACATCATTCTGGCACACACTAACAAATTCACACTACTGCACACATTAATGCATTAGCACACACTAACAATAATGTACGCACACACACACACACACACACATATATATATATATATATATATATATATATATATAACCCTATTCCCAGACTTAAGCGGACCAAATAAGCTTAAAAACCAGACTTATGTCGACCTACAGCAATAGGCAGACCGCCTCTTGGTCTGCCTAAGTTTCAGATTGTTCATTCTTATAAATAAAGCTTAATTTTGCCATTTTTCTCTCATAGTTTTATCTTTGTTGTTATTATCTTTGACATAAACCACTAAATTTCATATTTTAATAGTTTTTCCTGTGAGTTTTCATCGAAATTCGGGTGCGATTTTGAAGGTTGTATACTTCGGGCATTATTGATATGCTTAAAATCCAGAGTTATGTAGACCGTTGAAAAAGTGGTTGTAACTATGTAGTTTGCGTGTATACTATATACTTCCTAAATGTCATCGTTTAGAAAAGAATGTCTTTCATCGATATAACTGATTAATTTTACTAAATTCAGTTTATTTCTACATTTAATTAAGCGTGAGGTTAGAGTACCCTGTTGACAACGATTTTATGGTCACACTACGTACCTAATTAAACACAATATGGAAGTGAAAAGAATGCTCTGGAAAGGTAAAACTGAAACCGGCTGATATAATGTGTATATTAAAGTCATAATAATCAAATTAGAATCTCCATACACTTTAAAATAATTTTAAAACATATTTTTTGTAACTCGACTCGAACACGTTAAATTGGATTGCTTCCCTTTTCCTGTATCACTGTTTAAGGCCCCAAAATGTATATTTTTATTTTCTACAAACTGGCTTAAATTAACGATTCAAGTGGCCTTTCTCTAGGTCAAGAAATTACTTTTACATCTATTATAAACAAATAGAATGCCGCTTTTGTGGTTTAAAGATTAGAATATTGCTTAAACTCGCTCAATCGAAGAACTGATTTTTTTCAAAATGGCGGCTTACGATTGTCTAGTACTGTAAGTGTAAGTAGGTTGCACAGAAACTATAAACTAAAATAAAGGCTAAAGGCTTACTTAAATTTGATATTAATAATGATATTTAATTTCTCAAAGGAAAAAGCTACACAGTTTAAGAAGCATTATTTAAGTATTTTATTCTGAACTCGATCTCAATGTACAATGACAGCCTATATTAGTTATGCATGTAAACAACAAAGAGCAAATTAATTGTTTGGTTTAAATTTTAACAATTATTGTATTTCCAAAAACGAATAAACTGTTACATTAAAAAGTCTGCTTAGAAATCAGTAGAGGATTATTTGCATAATTTTCAGAGTTTATTTTCTTGAAATCACCATTAGCTATATAGATTTTGCAAAATTATTGATTAAATAAGTTGTGGAAATATATTAGATTTTATAAATCAACATCATATGAACAATAGAATTAAATGTAACATTAACTATTTATTTTTATTTTTTTATATGTCTATCTAATTAATACTCTTGTAATACAAGTTATTTCCATTTAAAGAATTGTGAAAGCACTAGAAGTAAAACTACTATTCAAAACAAAATTAAACCATGTGATACTTTGAAATATTTTTCAGATTTATACATAATATATTAATATTAGTATAATTTTAACACTGCAGATTTCATTAAGTCAGACCCATTTGGTATTCTGAAATCTTGTTTACAGCAGATGACATTTTTCCTAGTGGATATTACTTGCCTCTGAAATACACTCCCAACTGGTATTTATTTGGAAAAAATAATTAATTTCTATGCAACACTTTTATTAAATATTGACTTTTCCAAGGAGGATTGTGAGAGACTTGTGTAATATTCAAAATTCCTTTCAAGATAATATGTTCTTACCAACAAGAATAGCTATCCCACTTCTTTGTAATTAATTCTAATTTATACATGCATGTTTGTAAATCAATTTCTGCATCATAATAATACATTCCACCATTCATTTAACTGTGTACTGATGGATTTGACTTGTTATACATTGTCATAAATTTATAAATATCATTCAGCTTGTAAAATGCACTACTCAGTTGTTAAGCTCTCTAATTTATAGATGTATGTTGTAAATCCATTTCTGCACCATAATAATACATTCCATCATTCATTTTACTGTGAAATGATGGATTTGATTTTTATACTAAATTATAGATACGTAAATATCATTCAGCTTGTAAGATGCACTACTCAGTTATTAAGCTCTTATATATTTCCAGGTCTTGAAAAAACACACTCTGCTATGTTTATAGCAGGAGTGCGATTATTACTGCTATGTAAATATAATAATTTCTAACAGTAGTAATAATACTGAAGTCCAAGAAACTGAAGAAAGATATGTCAATAGAAAAACTGAATATTTACTGTTTCCATTTAACAAAACTGTTTGAATAGTGATAGTGATAGTTAACATGTTCATAATGTATAACTGAAAGTTACAGGGCAATATTATATACAGTTAATACAGCTTATATAGCTACAAAATGATCATGGATTAGGAAAGTTGTTAAAAAATAATAGAACATACTACCAGACATATAATAGATAACCTGAAATAAGACAACTACCTTATATTCAGTTATTCAGTTAATAGTTAAATACACTAATAAAAAAAAATAAAACATAAATAATAAGATTGTTGCATTGTATGAAGCAAATAAAGTAGCACTAAAGTGACAAATCCATTATGTTTTCAGCTTGTGTTGTATACAACACTTTAGACTCTCACTCACTGATCCACTATTAAAAATCACTAATCTTGTGAATACATATGAAATATTTTCTTAATAATAGAACTGACTCAGATTGGATTATGAGACTATTAAAAATATGTAATGTTGCAAATACATATGAAATATTTTCTTAATAGTAGAACTGACATATTGGATTATGAGACTATTATTAGGCTAGTGACTTTAATGAGGGATGAGGTACAGATATAATGTATTTTAATGTAAAGGATATCCAGCAATATACAAATAAATAATAATTTAATTTGGAATATATTTTAGTGTTCCAGAATGTCAGTTCTAAGATATGAATTGATTATAAGAAATTGATAATAATAATAGTATATTACAAAATTTCACACTAAACAACAAAATTCACTAGCAAAAATGCCAAGTTCAGCATTTCAAATCTTACATATGCACATTGGATAAACTAAAAGATACATGAGAGCTATTAATAATATATTCCTACATGAGAAATTAAAACAATAATTATCATTTTAAAGTGGCTGTATCTCTACTGGTCACAAAGAAACTTTTTAAATCTTATATTTTTTAATTTGCTCTATGGATCACTATGCTATAATTGATTTATACATTTATGAAAACTAAATGTTTTCTTTAAATTAGCTGCAAAAACTAGTACTGTATTAATATAACTTATGTATATACATATATATTTATTTCACATGTAATTTAGAGTAAGGGTGTGCAGCAAGTATTATTTCATCCAAAAGTAAAAAGAAAAATTTCAATTCGGTTCAAGTTTAGGATGATTGGAAACACAACTGTGTACAGAGATGCAATGAATATTTCTTTACTTCTTCAAATCCTTTACAACTATGAACAATAACTGTATTAGTCTCAAGACTGTGTATTTACAGTAGTTGATGCAATAGAGTAACTTATGTGGAAACTATAGTTAGATTTAATTTCACTACAAAAAGAAATGACAATGTGTGCTATTTTTGCAGTCCATAACGTTATTCAAAACTGTGTGGTAGTATTTAAAGTAATATTTATACTGGTAGTTTAAAAGTGAAATAGAAAAGATATAGAGCATTGTGAATGAAATGAAAATTGATTTATTTTTATAGATAAATAAAATACTTCTCCTTGTGGTTTTTGACTCGCACAAAAATGAAAGAAAAATAGAATACTCCTTTCTATCTTTTTTCTCTTAGCCAAATTATTTGACTATCAACATTTAGCACTGTCATATAGGTCTACGAACTTTCTTGTGTCAGTTTTGCACGAATAGTAATTAAAAGTTTTCATTCGAATTGCACTGCCCCTTTTGTCACGTGGAGAGCTAATTCCCTCAACTCTGTCGTAGTGGAGATAATGGGCTTTCTTTTGTCAACTCAAAGAGACCATCCCTATTGTTCGTATCTTAACGGTTTATAGTGGGTTTTCCAAACACCCGGACCCCTGTCGTCTTCCTAACAGCCAGGCGGCTTATATCAAAAGTTAATCCTTCCTCCTCGCCTACACTCGTACACGTGAGAACAACAGTACCTATCTTTACTACTGACTGGCGATTGTTGTGCAAACATTTTTTTTCTTCTTAGCAGTGTTAGTGAATGGCTACGCATTCTTTCGTACTTCCATCAAATCAACACTGCACACATTTATGTACACAAAGGTGTGTACGGTAGACCCAACAGCTCCATACACAATTGTCGTGTTTAAAAACAAGGGGGTCATTATACGTAATATCGAAAGAGAGAAGTTATATGACATATATCTAGATGCAAAGTGTTACTCGATGCTATTTTTACTGCAATATTTAAGTTATTAAAACACAAAATTTAACAGAAACAAAATCTAAATCAGGAATAAAAGATATATTCTAAAATTTATATTCGTTTTTTTTTTATTTACAGCTAATCCTAACCCTAACATTTCTCTTAAAAAAAAACACCAAAACTATCTCTAAAATTCCCTAACCATATTTTTTCTCTAACCTAAAACAAGAGAGTTGTGTATTGAGTCGCTTCTAATCAACGGTGAGCAATGAGCGGGAAAATATCAGGAAAAAAGTCACAGGAAAAAAAAAAGTCATAGGAAATAAAATCACAAGAAAAAAGTTACAGGAAATAAATTCACAATATAAAGTCAAAAGTGTCAGAGTGTATATGTTATAATACTTATTAACAGTAAGTGAAGCAGGAAAAGGCAAGGAGGTTAACTGCTCGCTCAAAATGTGTGTGATTCAAGTGTATTTTATATACCGTATAAAAGCTTTGTAATACATACATTTAGTTAATTAATTTTCAGTGTAAGTCGGTATGCTTGCTTATTATTGAGTGAATAACAGTAAATGGAAGTAAGCGACGGCTCATTAGGATCCTCGTTCGATTCTCGCTCGTTGAGGGTAAATGTGTGTGTGTGTGTGTGTGTGTGTGTGTGTGTGTGTGTGTGTGTGTGTGTGTGTGTGTGTGTGTGTGTACGTACTTGCGAAGTTTCAGTTCTGCGGTAAATTGCTTTATATGCAAGTTGCTGGAGTCCTTTCAAGTCTTCTATAAATATTTCAAACTTGTTCTACCAAAATTGATCAGAGGCTCCCACTTTATACAGTTTATCAGCTATTAATTATTCACTGTGTTAAATTTGTAACCAGAAAACGTTAGTTTGCCTTCACTCGTGCGTATAATCAAGCTAATCAAACGTAGGCATGACATTTTAAGGAGTGTGGCATCTTGGAAGAGCAAAGAGCACTTACTTCGCGATCAATCGATTCACCGCACTCCCTGCAAAGAAGTATGTGCTCTGTGTACATAGAAGCCTACATAACTTTTTCTTGTTTTCAGTGTTTCAAGCCGTAAGTAAGAAGGAAATACGCAATGTAATAACCAAACTGAAACTGAAACAAATAAGCAAACTGAAACTTACTTAAAATCATGTGAAATATTGAAACTCGATTTGACAGTTATTTCAAAACTTTAATTAAACTAGTTTATTTGATATTAGGAAAAATATTAAAAGTTTAAACTAGTTCCATATATCATCAAATAATAAGAAAGCTTCAATTAATAAACATTTCTATATGTGCCTTTGTACTTAGTAAGAAGAAGTGGCAGGAGAATGACCTGCTGTTTATTAGTCATATGCTTGAAACATGAATCTATTTTTATTAATGCTATCATCCTTTTAGTTCATTCATATGTAATGCTTGTCTGTAAATGAGGTCGTGTGGTTTGCGTGGAATGTGTACACGTTAATAAAACAAACAGATAGAGAGAAACAGAGTAGTAATTTACTAGATTATATTGTAATAATTCAGTGAATACACAAATGCGTTCATTTTTAAAGACACAAATGACATATTATCTTGCTAATCAGTATTGGCATACAGCTTAATTTTCGCCAAATATTTTTATCTATCTCTCTATTGATTTGACGTTAAATTGCTCGTAACATTGAGTAAGCAGATGCATTTCGATACGTGAAGAAAAAAAATTTTTAAATGTGTAGTTTGTTTGTTTCCATTCTATTGGTTATTTTTTCTTTTCTTAAGGAAGATTAAATCAGCAAACATTTTTTTGTTTATAAAGTGAGTATGGAATGTCGTCTTTGTATTTAATAAAAAATGGCAAGAGAATGACCTTACAATAACTTTAGTATAATATTTTAACTTTATGCGCCCAATTATGAAAAAAACTACATTGTCTTCTTCTGCTTTGGTTTACAGAGTGACCAATAATATTTTAAAGATATCAAACGTAATACTAATTTACACCATCTCTGTTTTAGAAAAATAAATATGGAAATACAGAATCTGAATACAGTGAAACACGACTATAAAGAATAGAGTAAGCGATATCTTTTATTCAAATAAAAGTGATCATTGCTTAGAGAAACCTCTTAAAGCGTTCTAAAAGGAAATAAGCATTATTTAAACTTTTATTATGTTAATTAAGTAATTGATTTAATTAAAGAATATTAAGGCACTCTGATAGGTTAATTGTCTTCTTTTGTTGATTCTGATTCTGACAAATTGGAGCAATATTACAAATACCTCTTTGAACAAATAAACTGTTTCTGCGTGTGCTGAACCCGAATCTGAAGTTAGTTTTATTAAATTCCTCGTACTATTCCGCATAATTAGAAAAATAAAATTTTCGCAAAAAAAAATCAAAATTCGAGAAATATGAAATATTATCATTTCAAAATAAGCCACGCGTATTTCTGCATAATCCTGCAAAGGCTGTCAAAATTTCAGCGACTTTAGTAGAAAACGCGATTTGGCGCCAAAATTTCTTTGTCTCAAAAAATCGACTTTACGTACTAATTATGCAAGGCACTAACTGAAGTCGACATTTTGACAAAAGCTGAATTTCTACAAAACTAATTGTCAGAAAAGGACTAAAATTGGTAGGCATGAAACTAAATCCTTTGTGACTCGGAATGTAAAATAAAAAGTCTGATATTCCAAAGAACTCTAGAGAAAAACCCGTTCCTGCAACCCTCCTGCAAAAATTGAGTTTTCTTGATTTTTCGAAGCGTTTGTCTTTTTATCTGACGAACGCTTTACTCTACATGCATTAAATTCAGGTACCTAATGCACAACCATGGGTCCTATGACCTCTATTTATTGAGTATTTTTAGAGTAATCCATGTCGGAAATAATTAGGTTCAAACTACTTAAAATGGCACATTTCCCGCTTCGGCTCGTTCGGATGGCCACAGTCACCTGTAATGTTACTCCTCAGCTCCGTTCTCAGGGATGATTTCGAAAGAGGAATCTATGGGCTACGTCCAGAAGTTAAGTGTATGATTGTATGTCTAAAACTGCGCGCACCAAAGTAGGGTAATCACGATGACCAAACTTTGCAAATCGGCCAAAGGTGCGAAAATATCCAAACGTCAATTCTGACAAATTGGCGCAATATTACAAATACCTCCTTGAACAAATAAACTGAATCCGCGTGTGCTGAACCCGAATCTGAAGTTAGTTTTATTAAATTCCTCGTACTTTAAGAGAAATGCGCATAATTAGAAAAATAAAATTTTCACAAAAAAATTCATATTTCGAGAAATATGAAATATTATCGTTTCAAAATAAGCCACGTGTCTTCCTGTATCATCCTGCAAAATTTATCAAAATTTCAGCGACTTTAGTAGAAAACGCGATTTGGCGCCATAATTTCTTTGTCTCGAAAAATCGACTTTACCTACTAATAATGCAAGCCACTAACTGAAGTCGACATTTTGACAAAAGCTGAATTTCTACAAAACTAATTGTCAGAAAAGGACTAAAATTGGTAGGCATGAAACTAAATCCTTTGTGACTCGGAATGTAAAATAAAAAGTCTGATATTCCAAAGAACTCTAGAGAAAAACCCGTTCCTGCAACCCTCCTGCAAAAAGTGAGTTTTCTTGATTTTTCGAAGCGTTCGTCTTTTTATCTGACGAACGCTTTACTCTACATGCATTAAATTCAGGTACCTAATGCACAACCATGGGTCCTATGACCTCTATTTATTGAGTATTTTTAGAGTAATCCATGTCGGAAATAATTAGGTTCAAACTACTTAAAATGGCACATTTCCCGCTTCAGCTCGTTCGGATGGCCACAGTCACCTGTAATGTTACTCCTCAGCTCCGTTCTCAGGGATGATTTCGAAAGAGGAATCTATGGGCTACGTCCAGAAGTTAAGTGTATGATTCTATGTCTAAAACTGCGCGCACCACAATAGGGTAATCACGATGACCAAACTTTGCAAATCGGCCAAAGGTGCGAAAATATCCAAACGTCAATTCTGACAAATTGGCGCAATATTACAAATACCTCCTTGAACAAATAAACTGTATCCGCGTGTGCTGAACCCGAATCTGAAGTTAGTTTTATTAAATTCCTCGTACTTTAAGAGAAATGCGCATAATTAGAAAAATAAAATTTTCACAAAAAAATTCATATTTCGAGAAATATGAAATATTATCGTTTCAAAATAAGCCACGTGTCTTCCTGTATCATCCTCAAAATTTATCAAAATTTCAGCGACTTTAGTAGAAAACGCGATTTGGCGCCAAAATTTCTTTGTCTCGAAAAATCGACTTTACCTACTAATAATGCAAGGCACTAACTGAAGTCGACATTTTGACAAAAGCTGAATTTCTACAAAACTAATTGTCAGAAAAGGACTAAAATTGGTAGTCATGAAACTAAATCCTTTGTGACTCGGAATGTAAAATAAAAAGTCTGATATTCCAAAGAACTCTAGAGAAAAACCCGTTCCTGCAACCCTCCTGCAAAAATTGAGTTTTCTTGATTTTTCGAAGCGTTCGTCTTTTTATCTGACGAACGCTTTACTCTACATGCATTAAATTCAGGTACCTAATGCACAACCATGGGTCCTATGACCTCTATTTATTGAGTATTTTTAGAGTAATCCATGTCGGAAATAATTAGGTTCAAACTACTTAAAATGGCACATTTCCCGCTTCGGCTCGTTCGGATGGCCACAGTCACCTGTAATGTTACTCCTCAGCTCCGTTCTCAGGGATGATTTCGAAAGAGGAATCTATGGGCTACGTCCAGAAGTTAAGTGTATGATTGTATGTCTAAAACTGCGCGCACCACAATAGGGTAATCACGATGACCAAACTTTGCAAATCGGCCAAAGGTGCGAAAATATCCAAACGTCAATTCTGACAAATTGGCGCAATATTACAAATACCTCTTTGAACAAGTAAACTGTATCCGCGTGTGCTGAACCCGAATCTGAAGTTAGTTTTATTAAATTCCTTGTACTTTAAGAGAAATGCGCATAATTAGAAAAATAAAATTTTCACAAAAAAATTCATATTTCGAGAAATATGAAATATTATCGTTTCAAAATAAGCCACGTGTCTTCCTGTATCATCCTGCAAAATTTATCAAAATTTCAGCGACTTTAGTAGAAAACGCGATTTGGCGCCAAAATTTCTTTGTCTCAAAAAATCGACTTTACCTACTAATAATGCAAGGCGCTAACTGAAGTCGACATTTTGACAAAAGCTGAATTTCTACAAAACTAATTGTCAGAAAAGGACTAAAATTGGTAGGCATGAAACTAAATCCTTTGTGACTCGGAATGTAAAATAAAATGTCTGATATTCCAAAGAACTCTAGAGAAAATCCCGTTCCTGCAACCCTCCTGCAAAAATTGAGTTTTCTTGATTTTTCGAAGCGTTTGACTTTTTATCTGACGAACGCTTTACTCTACATGCATTGAATTCAGGTACCTAATGCACAACCACGGGTCCTATGATCTGTATTTATTGAGTATTTTTAGAGTAATCCATGTCGGAAATAATTAGGTTCAAACCACTTAAAATGGCACATTTCCCGCTTCGGCTCGTTCGGATGGCCGTGGTCACCTGTAATTCTACTCCTCTAATTGTTAGAAAAGGACTAAAATTGGTAGGCATGAAGCAAAATAATTTGTGACTCTGAATATAAAATAAAAAGTCGGATATTCGCAATATCTCTTGAGATAATAAAATTCGTGCACCTGACCCCCAAATTTCTTTTTTTCGATTTTTTATTTGCTTGACTTTATATCTGTAAATAGAATTTTATACATATTTTTAATATAAAAAGACACTATCAAACAACTGAAATAGTTACTCTGATTTAGAAAGCAATATTAATCAGTTCATGCATAAAGAATATTTATTGACCCTAATTAGAAAGTCGTTTTTATCAGTCAATGATCAATCCTGCTATTTTTTTTTGTGTGAAATATATTTTAAACAACAAAATCCATCTAAATCCATCAAATTCAATATATGGTTGCAATAAAGTTATTGCATTGAGATAATTATAATGAATTTACAAACTCGTAATTTTACTCCTCAGCTCCGTTCTCAGTGATGATTTCGAAAGAGGAATCTACGGACTACGTCCAGAAGTTAAGTGTATAATTGTATGTCCAAAACTGCGCGCGCAACAATACGGTAATCATGATGACCCAATTTCGCAAATCGGCCCAAAGTGCGTGTCATGCGAAAACAAAACTTAGCCCGGCATCACTCCATAAACATTAAAAATTTAAAATAGTAAAATATAGATACACAAGGGGTATAGGAACAATAGCACAAAATACACATTCAAACCATTCAACCAAGACACAAATTACAAGACTGACCAACCACTCCAAGACATTAGCAGGATGTTAGAGTTATACAAGACTGACCACACATGGCTAGGGCACAGGAAATGGTTAGGGATCCAAGGGTCACTTGTAGCTAACTGATAGACTCACACTGAGCTATGGGCTAGGGTACAGGAAGCGGTCAGGGGATCAAAGGGCCACTCTTAGCTAACGGTAGAGGGAGGGGTTAGTTTTTAATTCATATTTAAATAACTGCAAATCAGAAAAAGGACACACCTGGTGGATCGCAGGAGAAATAATTCCTGAGTCATAAGGAAATGTGGAAATTCATATAACTTTAGAACTTCCCTACGGATCAACATCCTTGTACCCCACCCACCACAAAAAATTACAAACACACACTCACACACACACGCGCGCGCACACACACACACACACACACACACACACACACACACACACACACACACTCACAAACAAAATAAAAACATCTTTTACTCCGAACGAGAATTACACCATGATACTCTTGGGGGAGAGGTTATTAATTTCTGCACAATCACTTACTTCCATTTCCTGTTATTCAGTCTATAATATACGTGTTTATGGACACAATCATAACAACATATCTGAGTATGAATAAAATATATTATTAAATGTGTGAATTATAATATGAATTATTATATGTACACGATATACAAATCGCACGCACGCCTTTTTTCCCGTGACTTTTTTTCCTGTGACTTTTTCCGCTCACCCTTAGATTGGACTAGATCGTATGACGTTATTTTTATTACTGATTTTCTGTAAGTGACATTCTGGCATAGCGAACTCTAAATAATATTACTGCAGCTATTTGGTATAAATTTGCGACTTCATTATTAGTAGTATAGATATCTCGATTTGAGTAGCTCTTTTTAATAGACTATTTCATCATCACCATTTCATTGCTGAAAAAGAAATGTCCATGAAAAACTAATATACAAGCCTCGACTTTAATTCTAAAGATGCAGATATTAAGTTTATATGAGCATTTTAAGTGTGAGACCATCTTTTAAGAGACAATGACTTGATAAATAGAGAAGCGAAACGGTGTAGTTAATTTGAACTGTGGGAGCACGACCGTACCACTGTAGAACATTAATTTTATATGTGAGTTTTGTAAAAGAGAAATTTTTTAGCCATGGATATTATTGACAATAATAAGAGCGGTTCAAAATTTGTGTTTAGCCCGACAAGAAACTCTGAATATAGAGCCATACTTTCTTTGAGGAGTCGTTTGGAACATTCGCCTTAATCATGAATATTTTATCAGAAACAAAATATCAAACACTAAAATCATTCATAAATCATCCTAGCAAACGCATAATGGTAACCATAAGTAAATGAAAATTGTTTTAAATCTTAGAATCTTCAGGTGTTCAATAGCACATAATAACTTAATTATGCAGATATAGAAACCTCATAAATTTACCAGGTATGTTTTGCTAATGTTGTTGAGTGTATTTGAAAATACTGTACTATTTTATTGTATGTTTTAAACAAGGCTCTCATTGCTTTACTTATTTTAAAAGCAGGGTTTTTTTGTTTGATAACTATGATTGGTAACTGTGAGTATATTATGTCATGAAGTAAGCTCACTTCGAATGAACTATACTATTAAAAATATGAATGAATTATAATTTTATTTGACTGATGAAACTTGAAAATGCAGATGTATACGAATATAAGACTTAGTTTATAGTAAGGTGTCCGTGTTGTTTATGAACGGACGCGTAGTTCCTGTCAGTAAGTGAATGCAAAAGCATGCCTGGGGGGGAATGACGATTGGGGATTATTCGCGTGGCGTGCTGTTCTTCAAGCTGCATTGCCTAACTGTACATCCAAGTTATACAAAGTACCGCCAGCGAGAAACCTCCCTCCAAGCTCACTAAGTCTCTTCTTTACTGAAAGTTGATTTCACTCACACCAAGGAAGGGTTGTTTAGCCAGCGTCTTTTGTCTAACGATTTTAAGTGGTACACAAGGCGTGAAAGTGATGTTGGAAAAATACGACAACAGAATGAATCTCTGCATGAATGCATTCCAATTCTGAGAGCGAGTAGTCCACGCTATCTATCTATCTATCTATCTATCTATCTATCTATCTATCTATCTATCTATCTATCTATCTATCTATCTATCTATCTATTCTTATCATTAACGTTATATATTTGTCTCCTATCAATGTCAAAATCCCCTCTCTATCTGCCTGCCCGTCCGTCCACCCGTCTATCTGTTTCTTTCCTTTTCTTTTCTATCCATCCATCCACCCGTCTGTCTGTCTGTTTGTCTATCTATCTATCTTTCTGCCTATTTGTCTGTCGATCTGTACGTGCATCTGTCTTTCGATGGAACTGTCTACTCTCACATCCAAATTCTATCCATCTATTTATCTTACTAGTTACCAATCTACCTATCCATATATACTCGTCTATCTGATTGTTTTTATATTATTCGTACTGGTTGTCGCTTTGTTTGAATGTAGGATCTCAGCGAGTCTAGCTAGTACGTTATACGCAATTCGCTAGCGTTGCTTTCTATAAAAGCAGGAGGATTTTAAAAATAATAATATTGTTAAGCAGAATCAACAAATCAAAATAATTAACCTATCAGAGTGCCTTTATTTTCTTTAATTAAATCAATTACTTAATTAACATAATAAAAATTTAAATAATGCTTATTTCCTTTTAGAATCCTTTAAGAGGTTTCTCTAAGCAATGATCACTTTTATTTGTATAAAAGATATCGCTTACTCTATTCTTTTTAGTCGTGTTTCACTGTATTCAGATTCTGTATTTCCATATTTATTTTTCTAAAACAGAGATGGTGTAAATTAGTATTACGTTTGATATCTTTAAAATATTATTGGTCACTCCGTAAACCAAAGCAGAAGAAGACAATGTTGTTTTTTCATAATTGGGCGCATAAAGTTAAAATGTTATCTAAAATTATTGTAAGGTCATTCTCTTGACTTTTTTTTATTAAAAAATTCCATACTCACTTTAGAAACAAAAAAATGTTTGCCGATTTAATCTTCCTTAAAAAAGAAAAAATAACCAATAGAATGGAAACAAACAAACTATACATTTTTTAAATGAATTTCTTCACGTATCGAAATGCATCTGCTTACTCACTGTTAGGAGCAATTTAACGTCAAATCAATAGAGAGATAGATAAAAATGTTTGGCGACAATTAAGCTGTATGCCAATACTGATTAGCAAGAAATATGGCATTTGTGTCATGATGAACGCATTTGTATATTCACTGAATTATTATTACAATATAATCTGGTAAATTACTACTCTCTTTCACTCTCTTTCATTTTTCTCTATCTGTTTGTTTTATTAACGTGTACACATTCCACGCAAACCACACGACCTCATTTACAGACAAGCATTACATATGAATGAACTAAGAGGATGATAGCATTAATAAAAATAGATTCATGATTCAAGCATATGACTAATAAACTGCAGGTCATTCTCTTGCCACTTCTTACTAAATACAAAGGCACATATAGAAATATGTATTAATTGAAGCTTTCTTATTATTTCAGGATATATGAAACAAGTTTAAACTTTTAATATTTTTCCTAAAATCAAATAAACTAGTTTAATTAAAGTTTTGAAATAACTGTCAAATCGAGTTTCAATATTTCACATGATTTTAAGAAGTTTCAGTTTGCTTATTTGTTTCAGTTTCAGTTTGGTTATTACATTGCGTATTTCCTTCTTACTTACGGCTTGAAACACTGAAAACAAGAAAAAGTTATGTAGGCTTCTATGTACACAGAGCACATAGTCCTTTGAGGGAGTGCGGTGAATCGATTGATCGCGAAGTAAGTGCTCTTTGCTCTTCCAAGATGCCACACTCCTTAAAATGTCATGCCTACGTTTGATTAGCTGGACTATACGCACGAGTGAAGGCAAACTAACAATGTTTTCTGGTTACAAATTTAACATAGTGAATAATTAATAGCTGATAAACTGTATAAAGTGGGAGCCTCTGATCAATTTTGGTAGAACAAGTTTGAAACATTTATAGAAGACTTGAAAGGACTCCAGTAACTTTTAAAGTCGTCAGAGCCAAACTTGCATATAAAGCAATGTACCGCAGAACCGAATCTTCGCAAGTACGTACACACACACACACACACACACACACACACACACACACACACACACACACACACACACACACACAATTTCAACACTTCCAGAGTGGTCATCGCTCTATCTCTAAAATTCAGACATATTCACATCCCTCCCTTAAGTTTTGATTCAAGTTGATTGAAGATCAGCACTCAGTCACTGAATACTCGCTAACAATTTCCCACCTGTGTTCAGTGGGTATTCCCAATCCTAAGCTGCATCCAGACAGATTAGCGCGTGCCACGCGTACACAACAATCACTGACAAATATCCGACGAGCAGCTCTCCCCTCTCCCAACCCTTCGTTATTTCTCCTTTACTACACTTACAGGACGACTTGGAGAAAACCATTTACTTCCCCAAAAGTTTTTATTGTCGTGGAGCGAACAATTATTTTGGACAAAAGATGCACTTGATGCACAGAAATATCTGAAAAATCTAAACACTCTTTGAATCAACATCACAAACCACTGTTCATCCACTAACTAATAAATAAATCGATAATTAATAAACAACGAATTATATTTAGAATTCGAAATTGACTCAATATGCATGGACATTCAAATCGCCAAGTGTTGGATTTCGAGAGCCAGGGTGATAATGAAAATTTCGTTTCTAAATTGATACCTTATAGTCCAGTAGCATGAAGTTGGGGCATGTTGTGCACGGCTCCTTACACATAGTCTTTTGTATTAGGGGAACAACTTGAGCTCGATGATGTGTATATAGTTGGAAGTTAAAGTTCACCTTCAAGTTGCTTTCACCAAAAGCGAAAATCTATGAGTGATTTGCGAGGTATTTGTTTCGATATTCATCCATTAAAACCAATCACACACCCATACTCTGACTTTGAGCTAACAAATGAAAAGGTTAATTTAAACTAGGCTCTTTCCGGTCACTTGGATTATTGTAATACATTTAATAAGACCGAAACTAAAAACATGTTTTTGTTATGATAGATGTGTGGTAAGAAACATAAAATTACGTAATTAAAGAATGATTTATATAGGTATTTTCTTCATTAGAATTTATTTTTAATTTAATGTCTCTTTCTAATGTAAGCTGATTTTACAGAGAAGCGAATTGGTACATCACACGTCTCCATCAATCTTGCGATTGATACGCATAAGCAGAGTGGATATTTTATTGCACTCAGAAAGCAGCAAAAAGTAATAGAGAAAGACTGAGAAATTGCATATGAAAAGACAAATAGTTAAACATCGGGCATACCAATATACTGTCCAATATAAAAACAGACAGATGGATGGATGGATTGTTGGAGAGAGGGATGGATGGATGGATGGTTGGAGAGAACGATGGATGCATGGATAGATAGATAGATAGATAGATAGATAGATAGATAGATAGATAGATAGATAGATAGATAGATAGATAGATAGATAGATAGATAGATAGATAGATAGATAGATAGTCCTTTCCACCTGCGATCAAGAGATCATGTTTGCCTGAGGAGAGGTTCTCCCAGTGAGCAAAGTGTATGACGGATGAACTAAGTACAAAAATCACTAAACCACGATTGGGATGGTTTCGTGGATGAGCGGGGAAAAAATTCACGGGAAATAAAGTCACAAGAAAAAAGCCACGCATAGGAAAGAAAGTCACAATATATGTTAAGTGGAAGTAAGTGACGGCTCATTTGGATCGTGGTTCGATTCCCGATCAGGGTTAAGTGTATTTTTTTTTTTTAGAAACTTCACTCTGACGAGCATTGTTCGACAACTCTTTTCTTGTTTAATACATACGGCTGGAATCTGTAGAATAAAATGTTCTTTAAAATATCACCTAAAAACACTACCAACAGATGTTTAGTGTGATATGACTGCTTAAAACAGGATTTCATTGATAACTTTTTATTTAGTTTCATTTTATGTCAATACGTCAGATTCTTTTCACTTCTGGAAATTTTTTCCCGATCGAAAGAAAAAAATGAGCCGTGTTAACCGTAATATTGATAGTGTTCTAATGTTCTTGTACTAGTGGGCGATAATAAAGTTGAAATATATAGTACTAATTGATCAAAACGGTCGTCATTTCTGTAAGTTATAATAACTATAAATTTGAACAGTGGCATACAACAGTGGTCCCCAACCTTTTCATCGCCGCGGACCGGTCAACGCTTGATAATTTTACCGCGGCCCGATGATGTGGGGGGGGGGGACGTTGATTGTTTATATTTTAGATTGTTTTGATTTAATAATCTAAATTTAATTGTATTTAAACGTGCCTTCAAATTAAAATACAGTTACACCAAAAAATGAATATAAAGTGATTTAACATTTTAACTCACTAGAACGCTAAATCAGCGAGAATCCTGAGCTTGTTTCTTTGCAACGAGAAGGTTCCATCTGGGGGTAATAGGAGACAATTACACCCGAAGTGAGTTGCTTATGTCCATCCGTTGTTTTGTTTTGGTTGCTGTCACTGCAGAAAACCCCGCTTCACACAAATAGGATTCGGAAATGGCAATACATATTTAAGTGCTGTGGTGGCCGTTGTTGTATTGGCAGGTGTGTGTGTGTGTGGGGGGGGGGTTTACAGAGCCCAGGATAATACCACATCGTCTGTACTTAGTGTGTATGTGCGCCCAGGATGTTCACTCCCCACCCTGTAATGTTCACCAGTGGTGTTGTTGTTGTCGTTGGAGCTAAGGAGTAACATTACAGGTGACTGTGGCCATCCGAACGAGCCGAAGCTTTTTATTTACATTCCGAGTCACAAAGTATTTAGCTTCATGCCTACCAATTTTAGTCCTTTTCTGACAATTAGTTTTGTAGAAATTCAGCTTTTGGGATTCAAAATGTCAAGACTTCTGTCAATAGTCTAATGCCTTGCATTAAAGTGGATTTTTCGAGACAACTCTTGGACATTACGCCTAATGGATTGCCTAAGATTGTAAAAACAACATTTGCTGATGAAGTCGGGTCCAAACAGCTAGAATTGCTCGTAACACGCCGTCTTCAAAGTTAGTCACGACGGCTTGCAGGTTAATAGTATAGTTCATGTTGTACACTTATCAACTATTGTTTGAAACAATTCTTCATAAGTGGAACATGTTTTGTTTGGAAGAAGAGCAGAGAGAGAAATAATACTTTTCTCATCAACTATTGCTTGAAATAATTCTTCATAAGTGGCACAGGTCTTGTTTGGAAAAAGAGCATACAGAGAAATAATACTTTTTTCATCAACTACTGCTTGAAATAATTCTTCATAAGTGGTACGGGTCATACATAGAAGAGCATACAGCAAAGCAAAATAAAGTATATTCTCCTCAAAGGATATACGGATGACGTTGGTTGAAAATATTCGGAACCATAGCAAAGTTGCCATCCCTGAACACTGTTTCTGAATCAGAAAACATTTTTACGTTTTGACTGGAACCAAAAATTCTGTTGCTACAGTTTAGCCCGTTATAAGTCTTCCACATTGACAACAAGTTCTTTGTACATATTTCAACCACAGATTGGTTTTGCGAGCTGCATGCTTGGTTTACATGAATTCATCGAAGCATAATTATGAACCGCTCTTATTTATTGTTATTCAGTCAATAATATACGTGTTTATGGACTATAAGCATAAAACATGACGCGAGAGAGAGAGAGAGAGAGAGAGAGAGAGAGAGAGAGAGAGAGAGAGAGAGAGAGAGAGAGAGAGAGAGAGCACACAAACATACATACACAAACACAAACAAAATAAAACATATTTTACTCCGAGCGAGAATCACAACCACGATCCTCTTGGGCGATAAGTTATTCAGTCAATAATATACGTGTTTATGGACTACAAGCATAAATCATGACTATGTTGAATAAATCATTTTATTAAAATTGTGAATTATAATATGGATTATAATATGTATACGACGGACACATCACACACACACACACACACACACACACACACACACACACACACACACACACACACACATTTAATCCCGAGGAAGAATCGAACCGCAATCCAACTGAGCTGCCGCTTACATCCTTTTACTGTTATTCAGTAAATACTGAGCATATATATGGACTTACAAATAAAATTAATACAAACAGAACTAAATATATGATTTAGAATGCATTTATACGGTATATAAAATACACGCTCCTGCACACCAAAGACAAAAGCATATATTATTAATGTTTTTCACCACGAACGGTATTTGAACCACGCACATCTTCAGCGAGCTGTTAATCTCCGTGACATTTCGTCCTTCACTTACAGTTAATAAACAGTATAACACTTACATACTGACTTACGACTTTATATTAAACATATATTGTGTCTTTATTTCCTGTGACTTTTTTCCTTGTGACTTTATTTCCTAAGACTTCATTCTGTGACTTTTCCCCACTACAAATGCAATAACACACTGGCCCTAGTTTTTTTCCTCTATATAAAACTTGATTTGATTGATTGAATGTAGGGGGGGGGGCGCTTCCGGCTTCCGCCGCTTTTGCTCTGGGTGGAGGGGTTGTGGGGGAAAGGGAGGGGTGGTTTACCCCCCTGGCTATGTCAACCTAGTTTTTATCTATTATTTCCAAATGGTCAGCTGTCCGCAAAGTTGTTTTTACTGTTTACTCATTACCTCATGTCTGGCCCGTCAAAATTTTCTAGGTCTCTGAGCTCTTGTTGTTCGGGTAATTATTATTATTAATTATTTAAAAAAAAAAACAAACAAACAATATATCCAACACCCTTCTTGTCTTTTCCTTACTTTCCCCACTTTTGTCACGTGGAGAGTTAATTTTCCTCAACTCTGTCATAGAGGAGATAATGGGCTTTCTTTTGTCAACTCAAAGAGACCATCCCTATTGTTCTCATCTTAACGGTTTATAGTGGGTTTCCAAACACCCCGGACCCCTGTCTCCTTCCTAACAGCCAGGCGGCTTATATCAAAAGTTAATCCTTCCTCCTCGTCTACACTCGTACACGTGAGAACAACAGTACCGATCTTTACTACTGACTGGCGATTGTTGTGCAATCAGTCGGAAGTCCTGCTATTTTTCTTAGCAATGTTACTCTTAGTGAATGGCTACGCATTCCTTCGTACTTCCACCAAATCAACATTGCAGGCATTTATGTACACAAAGGTGTGTACGGTAGACCCAACAGCTCCATACACAATTGTCGTGTTTGAAAAACAAAGGGGTCATTATACGTATATCGAAGGACAGAAGTTATATGACATACATTTAGATACAAAGTGTTACTCGATGCTATTTTTACTGCAATATTTAAGTCATTAAAACACAAAATTTAGCAGAAACAAAACCTAAATCAGGAATACAAGTTAAAAAGTTTTAGAATATATTTATATTTGTTTTTTTTTTATTTACAGCTAATCCTAACCCTAACATTTCTCTAAAAACAACAAAAACAAAACTGTCTCTAAAATTCCCTCATATTTTTTCTCTAACCTAAAACAAGAGAGTTGTGTATGGAGTCGCTTCTTATCAACGGTGAGCGGAAAAAATGTCACTGGAAAAAAGTCATAGGAAATAAAATCACAAGGAAAAAGTTACAGGAAATAAATTCACAATATAAAGTCATAAGTGTCAGAGTGTATATCTTATAATACTTATTAACAGTGAGTGAAGCAGGAAAAGGCAAGGAGGTTAACTGCTCGCTCAATATGTGCGTGATTCAAGTGTATTTTATATACCGTATAAATGCTTTGTAATACATACATTTAGTTCTGTTTTAATTAATTTTCATTGTAAGTCGGTATGCATGCTTATTATTGAGTGAATAACAGTAAATGGAATTAAGCGACGGCTCATTAGGATCGTGGTTCGATTCTCGCTCTGGGGTAAATGTGTGTGTGTGTGTGTGTGTGTGTGTGTGTGTGTGTGTGTGTGTGTGTGAGAGAGAGAGAGAGAGAGGGAGAGGGAGAGAGAGAGAGAGACTGTGTGTATGTGTGTGTGTGATTGTAATTTAAAAGAATCTGCCTCTAATCTCTCCGACACAACTCACATAGTAAATAAGATTTAAACTATAGCTCTATGTGTAACCCAATACTACAAGTGTAATTCCAAGAAACGCCAAAGAACTACGCTAAAACAAAATAAGACACCAATGCAATCATATGGTTATAGCATTCAATGCAATATAAACATGTTAGATAGTTGTATGGTAGGTGAGTTTTATTAATATTGCATGTCACCGTTCAAATTTATAGTTACTATATCTTACAGATATGCCGACCGTTTTGATCAATTAGTACTATATATTTCAACTTTATAATCGCCCACTAGTACAAGAACAATAGAACACTATCAATAATACGGCTAACACAGTTCAATTTTCTTTTATCTCGATCGAGAAATAATTTCCAGAAGTGAAAAGAATCTGACGTATTTACATAAAATGAAACTAAATAAAAATGTATCAATGAAATCATGTTTCAAGCAGTCATAGGCCTATCACACTAAACATCTGTTGGTAATGTTTGTTAGGTGATATTTTAAAGAACATTTTATTCACAGTTACCAGCCGTATGTATTAAACAAGTAAAGAGTTGTCGAACAATGCACGTCAGATTGAAGTTTCTAAAAAAAAAAAAAGGAATACATTGGTTTTGCGAGCTGCATGCTTGGTATACATAAATTCATCGAAGCACAATTATGAACCGCTCTTATTACTGTCAGTAATATCCACTGCTAAAGTTTAAGTCATATTTACTATGTAAGTTGTGTCGGAGAGATAAGAGGCACATTCTTTTAATTTACAGTCACACACATACACACACACACACACACTCGCGCGCGCGAGCACACTCAAACATACGTACACAAACAAAAGCAAAATAAAACATATTTTACTCTGAGCGAGAATCACAACCACGATCCTCTTGGGCGATATGTTAATCTGCGCAATCGCTAACTGTCATTTATTGTTATTCAGTCAATAATATACGTGTTTATGGACTATAAGCATAAAACATGACTATGTATGAATAAATCATTTTATTAAAATTGTGAATTATAATATGGATTATAATATGTATACGACGGACAAATCACACACACATACACACACACACACACACACACACACACACACACACACACACACACACACACACACACACACATATTTAATCCCGAGGGAGAATCGAACCGCGATCCAACAGAGCCGCCGCTTACTTCCTTTTACTGTTATTCAGTAAATAATGAACATATATATGGACTTACAAATAAAATTAATACAAACAGAACTAAATGTATGATTTAGAATGCATTTATACGGTATATAAAATACACGCACGTGCACACCAAAGACAATAGCGGACATACACGCATACATTATAATTATTAACGTTTTTTCACCCCGAACTGTATTTGAACCACGCACATCTTCAGCGAGCTGTTAACCTCCGTGACATTTCGTCCTTCACTTACAGTTAATAAACAGTATAACACAATCACACTGACTTACGACTTTATATTAAACATATATTGTGACTTTACTTCCGGTGACATTTTTCATTGTGACTTTATTTCCTAAGACTTCATTCTGTGAAAACGTGAATATGTTTCAAATGGGCAAGTTATGGGGTGTGTGTGTGTGTGTGTGTGTGTGTGTGTGTGTGTGTGTGTGTGTGTGTGTGTGTGTGTGTGTAAGAGAGAGAGAGAGAGAGAGAGAGAGAGAGAACAAAAAGACAGAGACAGAAAAGAAATTAACAAGAGAAGAGAGAATCTAATCTCTTTGATTATCTAAGTTTCTGTGTCAACAATCACCTAAGGTAGCAAGTCTAGCTGGCGGTACTTTGTATAACTTTGATGTAGAGTTAGGCACACTCAGGCCTACGCTCGCGAAAGTGGCGGAAGCCGGAAGCGCCCCCCCCCCCTACACTCAATCAATCAATCAATCAGTCCTACTCTCTGCTTTGTCCGAGTACCTTCTGTTCACGCTTCACAGCGTCTTGAACAGCACGCCAACGCGAAAGACCAATAATCTTAATCCCTAATCCCTAAAGGCATGCTTTACAGTTCACATCCTTATGCGTTCACTTGCTAACAGGAACTACGCGTCCGTTCATAAACAACACAGACAACTTAATATAACTAAGTCTATATTCGTATATATCTGCATTTTCAAGTTTCATCAGTCAAATAAAATTATAATTCATTCATATTTTTAATAGTATTATAATTCAATAAAAACAATAAACTGTTTCCCGAGTGGTACCACTCACGCTGATGATCCCTTGATAGTTAAAAATCGGAAAGAGAAAACGATATACCAGAGTTTGGGCTTAAACTCAACAATTAAACTCCATGCTATTATTTCTCTTCCTTTCAAACTATACATCTTTTTGTTATCCAGTCCGCAGTACCAAGCAATACCTACCAATAAAATTCAGGCGTTTTCAGTCCTAGGGATTTGGCATTGATTGATTGATGGTTGAATGCACAGTGAACCTTTGTTCCATCCAAACCACACCTTTCTTTTTAATTGTTACCACGATCTATCTGTTCTCTCTCTAAAAGTATATTATATATATCATCTGAGTCTGTGGGAAAGGGTGAGATAAAGGAGTTTAAATTAGTCATCATGTTTCGCTCTGAATAGGGAGGGCATTAAATGAATGTAAAAAAAAGGGAAAGTGACTGAGTAGACCCGAACTTATCAGACTTTATTTCCAGTCTTTCGAAGATCAGCGGTTTTCATCATTCAGTTCTCACACTTAAAAAAAAAAAAAAAAGATAAAGGATCTGTGACTGTACTTATTTCCGAAACAGAAAGCATGTACACTGCAGATCGATGTTTTTCAGCTAATCTCTGCAGTACTGTCTACAAAATAAGGTAAGAGATCATTTATTTTGATTACTTTATCATTAGCTTTCTTAATAGAGAGAAATATTCGGTGGCACTGATTCATGGCAAGAGCAAATACTTCTATTCTTTTCTTCCTCTTTTACGAGGCGGAGGGGTATCAATTTTATGTGCAATTATGTCAGGCAGTGAGTAACCAACGGAGGCATTCTTCGCTCTTTAATTGCCAGGCTTGCACGAGCTTTAGTAAACGTAACTGTTTTAGTAAACTAACCATTTTGTTTGTCCTATTTGATGGACTAGATACAAAGCCTAGAACCTTATCTGGGGATGGGGTAAGAATCACACTATCCATCATGGCACGAATCGAACTCAGCCCCTGAATTAAGCAAGAATTGCTGTGCCTTTGCGGTTGTTCTTCAGTTCAATAATATTGCTTCAGACACTAATTAAGTCCTTCAATTTATGACAATTATTTCTTAAATAGAAATTTTAATTCAAAATCCACTTCATTTTATAAGTTTTAACAGAATGGATCTTGAGGAGTCCATTCTACATTACTCAATTTTTATTTTAGACTTGCGACTTTACTGTTTTATGGTGCAAGAGCACTGAACAGTTTCTATCTATGGACAGTATAATTTACGTGTTCATTCGGCCTTCACCCATAAACAAGTGTCGCCCCAAGCCTTATCGTTCTAAATTATAATCGTACTTAAAGACAGCTCTTTATAGTTATAATTTAATTCATCACCGCTGTTACATAAATAAATCTAAGTACAGTGAAATATCGCTATAAGGCGATAATTGGGGTCCATAAAATCGGATTGCATTAATAGTGGGCTTTTTACAATATTTGACTTTTTTCTGTGAACATATACGTCTATTCATGTCTAATGTAAAAGGTTGGGTTATTATGGGACGAATATTAAATGGAATGCATTATTAAGATATATTCAAAATAATGGACGGATATAATATCTATAGGTTTTTACTTTGCGTTAAATAGTTTTACTAATTTTTATTTGTTTGTACGATAATACACATTGTCCCATAATACCCCGAGTGACGTAATATTACGAATTAGGTTACACTGTATTACAACACCGCCAAGCCCAGCCAACATGTTTGCGGCTTTAGTTCTTTGATGTTTATTAAATTGTGAAAATATTTTATCAACCACCGCATTGTCTGCTGTTTGGTTTGTGCAACAATTGTATAATAATTAATTAAATATAATCACTAAACTACTTACTGGCCTTACTCATGGATCAGTAATAAGTAACATATCCGATAATGTTTATTTTGGAATAACACTTCAAGAACCTGGTGAAATCCTTACATTTCGGATCGTTTTATATTAAACGTAATATGCGAACTCTTCCCCAAAATGATAATACACTTTTTACACACTATGTTTCTTTAGTTTATTGAAAATAATTTTAAATAAAGAAACATGTACATTATTTATTAGAGTATAATATATGCTTATCTGCATAGCACTGGTTTTAAGCAAATATTGTCCACGTACCTCTAGTTGCATTAAACATTAATTTTCCAAACTCATCACTAAATTACATTTACTGATTTAGTGTCTCGTATAACATGAATTTGAATCTAAATCTTGTATTAAATAGTGATAAATTAAAGAAGCATTACTTTATTTATTTGAGTGACATGTATGCGGTCTGCATGTTGCTGGTTTTTAAGCACTTAATGTCCACCAAAGGATGGTTTTAAAGCATAAACCTTTTACTTTCCAATTTTAATACCAAATTAAATTTGGGACTTTTCAACATACTTTAAAATTTGAACAATTTATTAAATAGTGATACAATAATGTTAAATAAAGAAACTTAGCTTTATTCATTAGAATGACATATACATGTCTGCGTATTGCTGGTTTTTAAGCAAATAATGTCTGCGTATTGCTGGTTTTTAAGCAAATAATGTCTACGTAAGGCTGATTTTTAAGCATACACTTATTTTTCACAAATTCAACACTAAATAGAAACTGTGGTCCTTTAAAATGATTTTGCATTTGAATCCTGCATTAAATAGAAATAAATTTAAGAAACGTTGCTTTATTTATTACAATAATGTTTAAGTTGCCTGCATATTGCTGCATTGCTGGTTTCAAAGTTTGCATTGTACAAGTAAGGGTGTTTTATAAGCATAACACTTTTACTTTCCAACTTTAATACCAAATTAAATTTGGGGTCTTTAAACATGATTCTGAGTTTGAATCTTTTTTTAAATGGTGAGAAATTAATAGTAAATATAGAAAAAATATAGAAAAATCAAGTTATTTCCAAAATTAACTTACAGGTATGATTACTTTTTTATTTTTTTAATAGCAAATTATGCTCACATAAGGTTGTTTTTAAAAGAAAAAAGCTTTTATTTTTGTAAGTCAACACTATATTGATTTTGTGGTCCTTTAATTTAATTTTGACTTTAAACCTGTATGAAATAGTGATAAATTAAGGAAACCTTGCTTTCCTTTATTTATTTGAGTAACATATATGTATTCTGCATATTGCTGGTATGTAAGCACATAATGTCCACCTAAGGCTGTTTTTAAAACATTTACTTTCCAATTTTAATACCAAATTAAATTTTGGACCTTTTAACATGCTTTTAAATTTGAACAATTTATTAAATAATGAGACAATGGCATTAAATAAAATATAGCTTCATTTATTAGAATGACATATATGTCCACATATTGCTGGTTTTTAAGCAAATGATGTCTGCTTAAGGCTGGTTTTTAAGCAAATGATGTCTGCTTAAGGCTGGTTTTTAAGCAAATGATGTCTACTTAAGGCTGGTTTTTAAGCAAATGATGTCTACTTAAGGCTGGTTTTTAAGTATAAACATATATTTTTCCAAACTCAAGATTTAATTGAGTTTGGAGTCCTTTAACATGATTCTAAATGTATATCCTGATTTAAATAGTAATAAATCAATATAAAAACCCAACAATGTATTTTTATTCATACCAAATTGTGGACTTTTAGATTATAAAATGAGATACATCTATACAAATATCTATTAAAGCAAATGTATTCTTCTACTTTTGATTTATATTTATAAACTATACATTTATTTATGCAGAGTCATGGTTTTTAAAAAGATTCATTTGTTTACAACTATAAAATTGACCATTTTAACTAAGTGTCCACATAATGCTGGTTTTTAAGTACGAGTCCCATAATGCTGGTTTTTAAGTGTATGTGTTTGTCTACATAATGCTGGTTTTAGGGTTATAGGAATTAGGCAGACCACAAAACATGTATATTTTTTGTTATTTGATATTTTTTCTTCAAATTAAGTACGTTTGCTATTAGTGATGTCTAAAAGCAGAATGTGAAAAAAAAATGTTAATTTTATTATTATTATGGGATATACACTGTGTCCACCTAATGCTGGTTTTTAAGCATGGTCTACCTAACGCTGGAAATAGGGTTATATATATATATATATATATATATATATATATATACACTACAACACTAACATTTATAGTCCTTCCCAATACAAGACTTTTCATATTGCCCAAGAAACAATTTTATTTATTTTTATTCCTTTCCCAGAACATATTCTTAATGTATTTTAATCAAAGAGATAAAATTATTTGTACGACATTATTTCCTAAATTAATTAAATTAAACAATAAAATTTGGCAGTGCATCTAATTTCTAACATAACAAAGTATTTGTTAGAAACCATAATTACCCGAAACAAAAGGATAAACACTGTCATTCGGAGAAAGAAAAAAATCCATCTAACCCTGAAGCAACAATTTAGGCGTGAAGGGAGAAGTAATTACTAGATATCTAACTCAGCAAGGGACAGGTCACACAAATAAAATCAGTCGTTGTAAGATTAGGTCATTTTAAATGGAATTGGGAGAAAAAATACCACATGAAATCGTGCTTTGTTCCTAACAGATTCAAATGGATCATGTGGTTTTGATGTCCACTCTTTTTTTTTTTTGTCATCGGTTACATAATTTAGGAAACGGAAGGGGGGGGGACGGAATAGTGTTTAGGGCACATATGGCTTAGTGGTTTTACACGACACGATTTGAGTAAAGAAACTAAACTATTTATTACGTCAGTGCTTGTCACAAAACGGGAGGCTCGTTACAAGCCGACCCCGAGCTGAAGTTAGAGATGCAAGGGGTGAAGTCTATTTTTGGCTTGCTCCAGTGCACCTCCAAGAAAAGCCCGTGACGTGTGCCAGTACTACGTCGCGTCAAGTTGTTACATAGACACACATGACATACACCATTGATGTTTGGGTGGGGCCCAGTTTATTAGTGTCATGCCAAGGAACGTTTTATTGGCGGTGTGTGTTGTGAGTGTGTATCATAAATGTGAATAAATGGACGAACAGACGAACGGTGCAAAACAATAGTACAATTCTTTCGTCCCTCTCAAAAATTATGAATAACAAGAGAGTTGAAAGATGTTTAAATCAGGTTATTTATTTCCCGATTTAAAAGGGGCACTACTCTTTCGCACAGTGATTAATCATTCATTCAACTTTCCAATGTCATACACTCTTTGGGAAATAAGGGGAGATGAAAATGATGAAATTCAAAATATAAAATAAAGATTAATTACACAATTCTTATGCGGCAAATGTGGCCGCTTTAACAATAGTTGACATGTAAAATAAGCATTACTTTTTAACATTCAAGTTCTTATTTTGCAAACGATATAATAGTGTTCATTTTCTTAAGAGTCCTGAGTTAAGTATGTGCGCGTTAGCCGTGCTAATGGTTACTCACTATTAATGTCAGAGTTCCAAGGAGATGACGTAAGCTCACACGTCACTTATAAGCGGCACTTCAAAGTGAAGATAGGACGCAATTGAGGCGTCGCATTACAGGTGAAGATTCTGCAGAATCTAGGCACCACTTTCAGATTATCACTGGGGAGAAATCTGAAATTTAGCTGACTGTTGTCAGCCTCGATAATTATCGTTGTACCGGTTGTCGTGGAAACGGACACCCCAACGACGTTTAGCATTATCGGGTGGAGTCGTCCAGTGGGATGTGTCGTCGCATTACATTGAGTGTAGAAATCCCGATATCTGTAAGAAAATCTCGGTGCTAGCCTCTCAATTTGCGGGATAGACTGCCAAACGAACTCAGACAGGGGGAAGACAAAATTGGTCCCTCGTGTCGTTAACTGCATACAACCAGCGTCGCATGCATGGGTTTTTCTTGACAGTGAACTCTCCACTTTGCCAACAATTATACTGAGTAATTTTGCCTCGTTACTCAATATATGGCATCAGACGGATGGAAAACGGATGGAAAGAGATTATTGCAGCTTTCCTTTATGAAATCTCTGTACATGAGATAATTCATACGTGAAGTTAGACTGGCTTCAGACGAATCAACGTTTTCAACATTGAGAGTAAAATCTTCATTTTTGCCTCTTATATAGCTTCACTGAATGTTTCCAAAACTTCCAGAAGCTATGTCCTGTGACATGATTTTTGCCTTGGATATATAGTGGTAATCGTGATGCACGCTTTTCTGTGGTCAATTCTAATGCGCACTGGCCATTTCTCTCGTCAACAACACGTGACTCGTAGTGCGCAGTTGTCCCAATTTATTTAATATACATATTCTTCATAAACTAATATATATATTTAATATGATAATTAACACACACTGCGTCACGAACGTCTGTCTACTAAAGAGATCTTAGGTGACCGATACTGGAATTTCACATGATAATATGAAAATATAACAAAACTCGGATTACTTCAATTAGTTTTGTTAGCGTTTTTTTTTTAAATGAAATAAAATATAATTTCTGTCCCTCATTTCCTGTGACAGTGCTATACATCACACTTTCTCTACGTGCTGGAAAACGAAAGATCAGGAAAAAATCCATTCATCACAGTTACACAGTGTGAGTAACTTAAAGTTATTTTAAATGTTGCTATGCAGGATAGCGACTTTTATGCTGAATCAAAAGGTCACCGATTACGCAACTCGATTGAAACAAACAAACGAAGCCTATATGTTCATAGCCCGCGGCCCTTCTTAGTTCTATACAGTATGGTAAATATTTGCGCTATTGAATATATGCGTTAGCAATTACATTCTTGTGGTGCAAGGAGATTGGAATGCTAAAATAGGAGAGAATGCCGTTGAGAATTGGAAAGGCACATGTGATCGCTACTGCAATATAGTGACAAATGGTAGAGGCTTAAGGCTCCTGTAATTTGCCAGCTCTAATGATCTGAAGCTCATGAACACATTTGGTCCACATAAAACATCCAGAAGATGGACGTGGCATAGCCCGAATGGAGAAGACAATAACCAGAACGAGTATATCATGGTGAATAGGCGTTTCCATACCAGTGTAAACATTGCCAAGACAACAAAGCTTCCCAGGAGCAGACATTGGAAGTGACCATGACTTAGTGATGATGACCATCCGACTACGTCTAAAGAAACAAAAAACAGGGCCCCTCAAGAATCAAGTTCAGCCTTGACAAGCTAAAAGACCCAGAGATATCGGAAGCCTTCCAAGCAAAGAGGAAAATGTGCACCACTTTTACTTCTTAGTGCAAAGAACACAGACACAGACACATGGACATATTTAACGCCTCGGTGATCCAAACAGCCAATGAGATCCTTGGTAAACATAGACAAGCAAAGAAACTTTGGGTTAGATCTGACATCCTTGATCTGTGTGACAAGCGTCGAGAGCTAAAGAAGAAAAAAATAGAAGTAGAAGGAGCAAAACAATACAGGGAAATTAATCAGTTTATCAAGAAAAGCATGAAAAAAGCAAAGGAGACATGCATTGAACATCAGTGTAAAGATATAGAAAATAATCTAAAGAAAAATTAATATCTAAAAGCATACCAACTGGCGAAAGACCTGACCAGTGTAAAACAAGGACGCTCCTCCATCATTCAAGATAGTGGAGGGAATTGTCTTACAGAAGACCAAGACATTCTTAAGAGATGGACAGAATACTGCTCAGACTTATAAAACCACAGACATACAGGGGATCTTGACATACTCAACACCCCATCAGTGATTAACACTGACAGCTACCCCATCCTCCGAGAAGAAGTAGAGTGCAGTGAAATCATTGAAAAAGGGAAATGCAGCAGGAATCCCTGCAAGAAGGGGGAGAAACCATGATAAGCGCCCTACTAACAATCTTCAATAAGATCTGGCAAGCAGGGGAATGGCCAACACCATGGACTCGAGTCACTCATAATAACTCTCCCCCCAAAAAGGCAATTTGCAGCAATGTCAGAACTATCGTATATGCCACCCAAGCAAATCATGTTAAAGATCATATTAAACGGACTGAAGCCACAGGCAGAAGAAATCATAGCTGAAGAACAGTCAGGTTTCTCAACAGTTCCATTGAACACTATCACAACGTAACGAAGAGTGTAAAAGCAATACTCGCTATCGTACCTTTCTTTGGGCAAGGGAGGCTAGCCGTATTGTATCATTGGGCAAGGGAGGCTAGCCGTATTGTATCATTGGGCAAGGGAGGGTAGCCGTACTGTATCATTGGGCAAGGGAGGCTAGCCGTACTGTATCATTGAACAAGGGAGGCTAGTCGTATTGTATCATTGGACAAGGGAGGCTAGTCATATATAATATATAAAGAGAGAGAGAGAGAGAGAGAGAGAGAGAGAGAGAGACTAAGACGCGAAAGCGGCGGAAGCCGGAAGCGTTCCCCACATTAACAACAACAGAGAGAGAGAGACGTAAGGAGATTTATAAGTTATAATAACAAACGTTTATAAGTTATAATATCAAACGTTTAGAAGTGATAATAACAAACGTTTATAAGTGCAAATGACTAACTAAATAAATAACTAACTCAAAGCAAAATTAAAGAAAACACTACACATTAAATTATGTTCGATACTTTTGACAGGTACATTTAAAAATAATATTAACACATAAAAACAAAATGCCTCGCGCAGTTCACTGTTTCAAGACAAGTTACAAGCTTTGTCATACGTAATCCTAGTAAATTTCATCGTAAATCTTATCGTAGACATTGGCGCTCTTGCATAAACTGGTCTTCCTGTCTCAAGGTTAACGTGGCGAACAGTGTCTGACTTGATCAATACATTGTAACGCCTGTCTTGAGTCATTTATGAGGGTACGGGCAACGTCGGCCATGTTAATGAGAAGGATGTGTCACGTCAGTCTGCGGATATTGAGGTAGCCGTTCGTTCGAGCCTGAGTTTCACTTTGTGAATTTCGTTGCGTGTCTTATCTGTATTGCTGTGTTTCTTTTCAAGGGATTCAGCATTTATTTTCATTTTTTGTTGTTCTCTACCGCCCATCACCTGCAATTAGAGTTATCTCCCCATTTCCTTGATTTCGTACAAGAGTAAAAACGTGCACGCAAATAGGCAAACACATTATCCTACTTTCGCCATGTAGTAATATATATATATATATGAAAACACTCACATACAATCACACACGCTGGAAGAACACATACTTAAATACGTCAGCACAAAGTTATTACGTTTAGCTTTGAACAGACAAAGGAACACTACAACAAATACAACTGGATAAATTTTGGTTTTGAACAGACAAACAAGTAAGTACAACAAATACAAATTGATAAAAGCTTGACTTAAAACAGAGAAACAAATAAGTACAACGGCTACAACTTAATAAAAGTTTGACTTAAAACAAAAAAAACCCAAACAAGTACAACAAATCGTCGCGTTAACGTCCCTTGATTTGTTAAACGTTCTTTTCATTGTGATACCATTTCAAACGTCTCTCAATTTCAACATTGGAAACTCGTCCATGAAAGCATATCTACTTTAGGCGCTTGCTATTTTAATTTAAATATTAAGTGTTGTACTGGATTGGTTTTTGTTTTTTTTAATTGTGGGAGTGGGGTTGTAATACCTACTGCATATCTAATTTAGGCGCTTGCCATTTTAATTTAAATGTTAAGTTTTGTACTGGGTTTGTTTGTTTTTTTAATTGTGGGAGTGGGGTTGTAATACCTACTGCATATCTACTTTAGGCGCTTGCTATTTTAATTTAAATGTTAAGTTTTGTACTGGATTGTTTTGGTATTTTTAATTGTGAGAGTTTAGTTGTAATACCTACTGCATATAATGCTTTAGGCGCATGCTATTTTTTATTTAAATGTTAAGTTTTGTACTGGATTGTTTTTGGTTTTTTAATTGTGGGAGTGGGGTTGTAATACCTACTGCAATCACTCCTACAACTCGCGGGGTTTCCTTAGTCGTTTTTGGAATGCATATTCTTTTCTCTTGTTGTAATTTTAACCACGTACCCAATCCTAAAGAGCCCTGCCTGCTAAGAATTTGTCCGCGTCAGTATGTGTACTTGGTGTGACTTTAAATATTACGTACAATTGTCAAGATTGATGTGTATATCAATGCCAGCACGTTATCTTTGATGTGTCTCTCAACGTTATGCAGAAACGTGTATTTTGAGGTGTCTCTAAACTTTATAAACAAATACAAACTGTGGAGTGTCTCAAAGCGTGATACACAAATGCATACAGTGAGGTGTTTCTAAACGCTATAAACAAGCATACTGTGATATGTCTAAAAACGTTATATACAGATTCATATATTGATGTCTCTAAACGCTATATACAAATGCATACTGTGATGTGTCTCTAAGCGTTACAAATGATGTGTCATTAAACGTTATATACAGCTGCATAGTGAGCTGTGTCTCTAAAATTTATATACAGATGCACACTGTGATGTGTCTATAAGCGTTACAAATGATGTGTCATTAAACGTTATATACAGCTGCATAGTGAGCTGTCTCTAAAATTTATATACAGATGCATAATGTGATGTGTCTCTAAAACATTATATACAAATGGTTACTGTGATAGTTCTCTAAAAGGTATATACAAACTGAAAACTGTGATGTGTCTCCAAACGCTATATACCACAACATACTGTGATGTGTCACTAAAATTTATACACAGATGCATACTGTGACGTGTCTCTAAAATTCACTTATGAGACATCAACGCCACTTAGTTAATGGATATTATTATTATTAATTAATTAAGCATCCAAAACTAATTACAAGAGATGAGAATTATTACTGATCCACCACTCATCTCTCTCACTTGGCAGATATGCAGGCACCGTAAACGAATCACAACAAAGAAAAACAGCACTTTTTCAAAATCACATAAATGGCACTCTTACACAAATCACATCACACAAAGAACAATAGAATTCCTACGTAAGTCACGATTACAATAACAACCTAATATTGCACTACTATAAGTCACGAATATAATCATCATGAATACTCACACAGATCCGCCAATTCACTTGTGATTAAAAGAAAATAAGCACTGTTTATATACACACAAACAGACACAAAGTACGCTCACTCATACAGATCCGAATGCAAACAAACACAAGCTCATCACTCCTTCAGGGATTTCCAGCCCCACAAATATACACAAAATAAAAATCTCGCACAAATCCATTTTCACACAAACACAAAATTAATGCTCGCAATGATTGACGTTCACACAAACAACAACAAAAAATATGCGCCAATCACGTTCGCAAAACCTAAAACAAAATAAAATCTCAAAGGATCAATATGCACAAAAACTCAACTCTCTTAAACAGATCCACGATCACACAAATTTGCAACCCTCACACACACACACACACACACACAAATCCCTCGACAACACCACGTGACTAGATTCGTACAAACTGAAATGTAACAGATTCACAAATGCGTGTGTGTACACACACACACACACACACACACACACACACACACACACACACGCACAGATGCAAAATATTTTCTGCCTTCTCCTCTAGATGATGTAAACTGATTTAATTCCGGTTACTGAGCTAAGAGAGTTACTTCCTTCTTCTGGTCAGTTCACTCTTGAAGCAGCACAACCCTCAGGGGAGAGAACCGTATCTGGGCAGTTGTAAAATTTCAATTTAATGAGCACAAAGCAACTGTTTCATGCGCGATCCTTTATTAGATTAGACTTCAGAGGCAAACGTCTCAGATCCCCCAGCCACTTACCCGGCAACACTTCTCTGTGGAGAATATTGCGCGCGCATTAGTGTTTTCTGAAATTTTGTAAGGTGCTAACCACTAGCCACTATCGATCTCTGTCTGAACTGCATTTGGTGGATAAATTCTTGTTTCAGAATTATTTCTTTATTGCTCTTAAAGAGCCACCTTATTTGTTCGCCTGTAGAGTAGTCGTCTCCCCTACCATACCATAGCGTAATGCAGAGGGGTTCTTGATGAGAGCGGATCAAAGCAATTTCACGTGTCGGCTAAAAGGAAGGACAATGGAGAGAGCACCATATTAACCTCAATGCTTAGATAGAGTGGCAGCACTCTGCCACTCATTTAGCTCTTTTAAAAGAGGTCCATGCAACATCTTGCATTTCAATCGCGCGAGAAAAATCAGTTTGCACCTCTTTTAAAAAGGTCTTGCTGGATTCATTTCTTTGTAACTTTTACTGTAATCAGCAACACGTGTATATGTAACAAGCATGTTGAAAGATCTGCATTTCCTCTTAATAATAAAACTACAAAAAAATAAACAAGTTACATGTGTATGTGTAAAATATTGTTCAAATATAAGCATTTCCTGTTTATAATAAAACTAAAAAGAAATAGCCAGCTACACGTGCTGTTCAGAGATTTTCATTAAAATAAAAGCATTCTGTGACAAGAAACCGCCCTAGTTATTGGTTATTATTATTATTAATTAATTACCCATGACTAATTACAAGTGATGAGAATCTTAATTTATGTTAGTAATAATTCTCCAGAATACACCTCTTATCTCTTTCACATGGCAGGTATGTGGGCGCTGTAAACATTTTCTTCTTCCACTACATTAAAGACAAACATTTACCGTCACATAATATTTCTGTATGTGGAAAACGTCTTACCAAAGGCCAAGATAAATCAATCTTTAATCCATATTTAGCGAGCCCCCATCCACCCACTATCTCTCAAGTATATGGTTATCAATATGTGTAAGAAGGACAATAACTTTATTAAATCAATAATCAAATATGCATGTAACAAATACAATGAAAACATTATTTGATATCAATATTTCCATGAAACCACATTTGAATAATTTCAATGAGTATACAGTCTTATACCTAACACAAAATTCAGCAGATTAGTGCCAATATAAATCACATGATCATTCTTATCAGAGAACTACACCACACATTCGAGATAACAAACTCTAAATGTTCTAATGGTGAAAGAGACAGAAATAGTGAATAAAAGGTCATCTTAGAAGACAGAAAGTAACTTACAGATGGAGAGAATATTTATTTGTGTTTATGACAGAAGTTCTTTGAGTTACATGACAATGACAGCATTAATGGTATGTTTTTCAGTCAGCATATTGGAATGAACGTCCACAGTACATAAAGCTTAAGATAATGTCTGTGACGTAAATTGCTTTTAATGTGTGGAGTGCTAATAGATTTTCTTTTAATTATTCAACTTACACCAGCAGTTTGTGTTCATAGATGCAGTGGTAGATAGAAAAATAGTCAAATGGATGGATGTTAGAATATTTAAATTTGTTTATAGATAGATAGATAGATAGATAGATAGATAGATAGATAGATAGATAGATAGATAGATAGATAGATAGATAGATAGATAGATAGATGGATGGATGGATGTATGATGGACATATAGATAGATAGATAGATAAATAGATAGATAAATAGATGGATGGATGGATGGATGGATGATGGACGGATAGATAGATAGATAGATAGATAGATAGATAGATAGATAGATAGATAGCGGTGTTGCTCCAATCCATATATTTGGTTTGCAAATGACATGTTCTCTACACAGTCGTTTACTTCTTTAGCTCGCCATTCTCCAGTACCTAATCAAGTCGTTTACTTCTTTAGCTCGCCATTCTCCAGTACCTAATCAAGGTATTCTGTCTTTCTCATACGCTTACTTCTTAAAATGCTACAGTTGTGGAACGCCGTTAGCGTCAATAACACTTTCTTGCCATCCGAGTCAGTTTTGTGTTATCAACTTAACGACCTCAGACTGGATTTCATTCATTGACCGGTGGAATACGCCTATGTCCTATAATAATTCGTCTTTCTCAGGTCAGTAGGAGGCAACAGATTGACAGCAAAAATAAGGTTATCTCTTCTTCCCTTTTAACTTCATCTTGCACTTTAAAACCCAGTTTCGTCAACGTTTTAATCGGGTATGTCATCACACTTTTGTTTAATTTAACGTACAGTCTTTAAAGCGCGAACACACACACACACACACACAAACATACACGCAAGCACACACAAAAAACGAACATAATCTGCAACTTTATCACTGGCAACGACATAGGTGACCAACATCCGACTAAGCCGTGATATCAGGGTTGCTGGTAAATGTTCCCTGCTGAGACGCCAGACATCTGCTGTTTCATGTCCTTGTCAAAGACTCATATGGTGAAGACATCTATCATTGCCAAGAGTGTAATTTCCTTTCACGTGATCTCAACTACTTACACAACTTTTGAACTTCAAGCAACTCCAACAGCTTATTAAATTTTAAAAAAACAGGCCAATTCAAATAGGTCATAGTACTCTTCGCTGACCTTAAACATAAATTCAACATTTCAGAGGATTTTCTTTTATTTATTTATTGATTGCTGCCTTTGATTTAAAAAAAAATCTCCTAGTGGAGGCTTAATATTTCTTAGAGACTTCATCTTCCAGTTGGACGGGCCCAGGAACCCATATATATCAAAACTTTAAAAAGCTCTTTACATTTATATCAGTTATCATGCCGACTGACATCATGTCACATTTTAGACTAAATCGTATTTGACTTGAAGACGTATTTCGATGCCTACTATTGTTCCCTAAGACCTTGAATCTGACAGCTTATGCATTATGTAGAGCCTGCCTACTGTTGTTCCCTAAGACCTTGAATCTGACAGCTTATGCATTATGTAGAGCCTGCCTACTGTTGTTCCCTAAGACCTTGAATCTGACAGCTTATGCATTATGTAGAGCCTGCCTACTGTTGTTCCCTAAGACCTTGAATCTGACAGTTTATGCATTAAGTAGAGCCTGCCTACTGTTGTTCCCTAAGACCTTGAATCTGACAGCTTATGCATTATGTAGAGCCTGCCTACTGTTGTTCCCTAAGACCTTGAATCTGACAGTTTATGCATTAAGTAGAGCCTGCCTACTGTTGTTCCCTAAGACCTTGAATCTGACAGCTTATGCATTATGTAGAGCCTGCCTTTTCCGTTCAAGTTGTCTGAGGTCGCACCATGTGTAGCATACCCTAACAGTAATGGATGGGTGGGGCATTGACGACGGTCACATGGTGGCAATGACGCAGAAGGTACAACTAGTTTTAAGTGCGTCTCAGCTTTAAATTACATTTATATATTTCAGGGTGTCAGCATCAATCCTATAACTGCTGTGTAGAAACCAGTTTGTTCCAACCCTTACAGCACAAATGGATATTGTTTTCAGAAAGAAAAATCAAAGAAAACTTTAAAATTTGTACTCGCCCATGTCCTTCCATAGCCCCTGAACAAAACCAAATGAAAATTGTTAGTACATGTTTGTGCACCAGAACATGTCACATCTGACTGAGGGAAAACAAATTAATTCAATAAATGATAAATCATTCTAGTTCAGTTAGACTTTCTTGGAGTGCTGCGCAGGGCTCTATTCTCGAACCAGTGCTTTATAGATGTTTTTAATGCAAAGGTCCCCATAAAATGTTGTAATCCTGTGTTCCATAAGTGCACAATAACGTGTTATACTTTTGTGTCATAAAAGTGCCCTATAACAACTTGTCCTATAAGTGTTCCTATAAAGTGTCATACGTGTCACATAAGTGCCCCTAAAACGTATTGTAATCCTGTGTCCCATAAATGCCCCTGTATAGCGTTGCGATTTTGTACCCCATAAGTGCTCTTATAAAGTATTGTAATATTGTGTACTATAAGTGCTCTTATAAAGTGTTGTAATCTTGTGTTCTATTAGTGTCTCTATAAAGTGTTGTAAACCTAAGTAAGTGCCACTATAAATTGTTATAATCCAGCGTCCCATAAATGCCCCAACAAAGTGTTGTAATCCTTGTTCCACACGTGTTCCTGTAGAGAGTTTGTACACTGTATCACTTAAGTGCCACAATAAAGTGTTGTAATCATGTGTTCTATAAGTGCTCTATTAAAGTGCTGTAACCCTGTGTCCCATAATTGCCTTTATAAAGTGCTGTAATCCTGTGTCCCATAAGTGCCTTTATAAAGTTTTATAATCCAGTCTCATAAGTGCCTTTATAAAGTGTTGTAATCCTGTCCCATAAGTGCATTTATAAAGTGTTGTAATCCTGTGTCCCATACGTGCCTTTATAAACTGTTGTATCCTATCCCATAAGTGCCTTTATAAAGTGCTGTAATCCTGTGTCCCATACGTGCCTTTATAAACTGTTGTATCCTATCCCATAAGTGCCTTTATAAAGTGCTGTAATCCTGTGTCCCATAAGTGCATTTATAAAGTGTTGTAATCCTGTCCCATAAGTGCCTTTATAAAGTGTTGTAATCCTGTCACATAAGTGCCTTTATAAAGTGCTGTAATCCTGTCACATAAGTGCCTTTATAAAGTGTAGTAATCATGTCCCATAAGTGCCTTTATAAAGTGTAGTAATCATGCCCCATAAGTGCCTTTATAAAGTGTAGTAATCATGCCCCATATACTGTACTTCGTAACATTCGATCTCTCTAGATGCAAAACGAACTCAAGTTTAGAATGTCTTCGCCGTCCACAGCATATAGAAGTGTGTTTCTGATATTAAACCATGGACGGAATTGCTCCTTGCAATAAGCTACAAATGAAAGATAATGAGTCGATATCAGGATCGTAGCCGCTAACAGCGCTTCGAAAGCTTTGACTGTTAATTCCTGTAATACTTCCATTACAAGTGACAGCATAGTTTTCAGTTTTGTCAGCTTTTCCTGTCACTTTATCTCTTACTCGATTTCTCACATTCAATTTGTCAGTGTTTTTACAGTACTACATTCTTTTTGTCAGCATTCGTACAGTACTGTCGTTTACTTTCTCAGTATTTTTATAGCACTGCCATTCCCTTTGTCAGTATTTTTACAGTACTACATTCTTTTTGTCAGCATTCGTACAGTACTGTCGTTTACTTTCTCAGTATTTTTATAGCACTGCCATTCCCTTTGTCAGTATTTTTACAGTACTACATTCTTTGTGTCAGTGTTTATTCCTTTTACTATCATTTTAAGTTTAAAATTGTTCGTTTGTACACTCAAATTCATTTCTTCCAATGTTATTTCTCTTTGTTAAAAAGAAAAAATAAACTTCGTTTTGTCAATTATATAAATTGCTATGCTTCGCTTTTCAGTCAGATAAGTTGACAGAAAGACGTACATATTGAGAAAAAGATATAAAGATACAATACAATGTTAATATTATTTCATATGTGGTGAAATAAATATTTGATATCAGTTTCATATTTCAAAATAAACTTATATTAACGTAGATATTTACTTACGCCAAAATTTATTTTTAGTAATATTCAGTTAGTTAACTGATGTTTAATAATTCTTATTGCTTATTTCTTATTGATATTAAATATTCAACAATATTAATACAGAAATAAGATTTTTGAACAAAAAATCAATTATAAAACTCAACGAATCCATAATTCAGACATTGTATATATCCTAAAATATATTGCCATTGGTTGAGTCGCAATCCTGTCGTTAACTTAAAACTGCATTCAATGTTCAAGAACAGTTTAAAGTTTGCTTTGTGTTATACATGTGAGTGAGTGTGTGTATATTTGAATGGGCGTGTGCACGCGAACATTTGTGTGTGAGTGTGTTCGTTTGAAATGCGTGTGTGCGTGCTTATATTTGTTGTGTGTGTCGGTGCGCGTGCGTGCGTGCGTGGGTGAGTGTTGCCTGTATGATGGTGATTGCGGCAGAGTACTAATGGTATGTTTCGTTACTGTCGTATTTTGTTCCTTGTAAGTTGGTATGGGGAGGTGTTGGGTCCGACAGGAATGATTGACTGCAACTCCTGGCGTAAAATTGGATTATAATTCTATTTTCTATTTACAAAGGCGACAGTGTGGCTCTGCGTCTCTGGGTGTCATTATTTTATGTCTCTAACAAAATTACAGAACGTCTTTGAATTTGTTCATAATTACTCGAAAGGAAAATACACACACGTGCGCGCGCACACATAGAGGATACTATACATTTTACAGAAAATTAATAAAATTAATGAGTACATTAAATGTTGTATAAAAAAATGTTCAATGCTTTAATTATTATGATAGTTATATATTTCTTACTTCTAATAGTAATGTTGATGATAATGATGATGAATTTGTTGATGATGATGAAGATGATCCATCATATGTCATTAAATCAAATAATTGATTCCTGTTTGTATTCTTGCAATAATTTATTAACATCCTTACCTAAATATTTTGATGTACAATAAAACTCTGCAATTATGGTTTTAACTGTTTGAAATTCGTTTCGTTCGTTTGTTGCTTTTCTGTTACCAATTCTGCTGTTATTTTTCGACAAGAAACAGTTATGCGCATTGTGTCAGTATTTTTACAACACTGCCATTCCTTTGTCAGTATTTTTACAACACTGCCATTCACTTTGTCAGTATTTTTTACAACACTGCCATTCTCTTTGCAGTATTTTTACAATACTGCCATTCTTTTGTCAGTATTTTTACAACACAGCCATTCCTTTGTCAGTATTTTTACAACACTGCCATTCCTTTGTCAGTATTTTTACAACACTACCATTCACTTTGCAGTATTTTTACAACACTGCCATTCCTTTGTCAGTATTTTTACAACACTGCCATTCCTTAATAAATGATGATTTGTTGGTTGTGGTTTTCAATTTTCTATACTGCACTATTTTTTTTTGTTCATCCAGAGCAATTCTACATTTTGTGTGTAGCCGAATGCTTTCTTTGTTGCGTTGTTTAATTTCCGAATTTTTTGTGTTCGTCAAGGAACAATTCTATGTTCCGAGTGTAACTTGAAAGAAAGTCCAAACTGCGAAAACAAACCGCCAGAGGCCCAGCCATGTCATGATTCCGGAGACGGTGTACCTCAAACATGTTCTGTTGTACGCATCTACCAGAAAGAAACAGGTAAGTTTACGTTAACATACCCCAGAAAGAAATAGGTAAGTTTACGTTAACATAAAGAAACAGTTAAGTTTACATTAACATACCAGAAAGAAACAGGTAAGTTTACGTTAACACACCAGAAAGAAACAGGTAAGTTTATGTTAACATACTCTGTTCATTATCTTACAAAAGGGTGTAAGTAATTTCATGTTAAATACACCATGATCATTATGACGTATCTTACATGGAGACGTAGGTGTTACAGGCATGCTACTTAGTTAGTGAAAATGATTATTATTATTAATTAATCTTTCATAACTATTTGCAAGTGATGAGAAGCAATATATTTTATTAATGATCCTCCAAATGTCTCTTGGAGGATATGTGGGCACTGTAAATGTTTTCTCTTTTCCACAACATAAAACAACATTTATAGTTAGATAATATTTCCGTAAATGGAAAACTTCTTACTAAAGGAGAAGACAAATCCTACTTGAATCTATATTTAGCAAGCTCCCATACACCCATTTTCTTCTCCAACATAAGATTATCAATATGCATAAGAAAGTCAATAAATTTAACAATAAATTTACTAAATGAACAATCAAATATACATATGACAATTGCAATGAAATAGATAACTTGACATCATAATTCCATGAAATTACATTTGGAAAATTTTACTTTACACAGTCTCCCTCTTTCTAAATACATGTATAATTACAATTCAACAATAGTCAATACAAATTGCAGGTTAGTCCTATCAGAGAAATAGAAGTGGAGTTATTAGAGCTAGGTTAATATAATCTTTTACATGACCTGGATTAACCTCTTCCTTTATCAGTCCTTCACTTGCGTTTACAACAATGTCATAATGTCTGCATTTCAACAAGTCTCCTATCATATGCATGGAAAACATTGACGTGCATTTTCCTCTTGAACCACTTGAGCACTCTGCTCACCATTCTTTTAAGCAGAACATGATCACCTTCAATGTATTAGAATTTTCCAGAATGTACCCAGTGTACTTTGCTCTGATACATTAAAAGTGTGTAGCATGCTCTCTTATGCTTACACACACCACAACAGACCTTTCCACATCTCTCTGGTCACTCAGATTTATGACTGGTGAACACAAAGACTTGAAACTTGAAGTTTGAAACTCAACACTCAAAATTCAGGTGAACTCAAAAGTCAAAATACGAAAGTCAAAAGGCCATTTGTTCCCTGTAAAATATAATTAAGGAGCAAACCTAAGCTTCCTGTTCATCACAGTATAACTCCACTCCACCTCACACTCCATTCTCAACTTACAGTTTCCTGCAATGGCATTCATTAGCCCGATGCACACACGTGGCACAATAAGCAGAGCATATCAAGCATGTCACATTTTTCTTACCAAACTACATGTGAACAGCCTAGCTCAACACTTATAGAAATAAATGTCACTTCACATAGTATATGTCTACATAAGTATAACATATCAATAGCGATAATGCATGAATGTTTCTAAATCCATTCTCTCTTAACCAGTCAGTTTACTCACCATCAAGCTAACAATTGCTTTTCAAAGACAGACTTCTTCCTTCCACATTCAAAACTGATTAGAGATCAGAATTTTCTTCAACAAGTGAACTTCTTAAACTCACCCCATTGGCTAGTCTCGTTCTCATAAATAATAATCATTGGATAATAGAAAACTACTCACTCAGCTTGCATTACGTCAGCAAGCTAGAATATTCTTGCCTGGAGCTGTTTACTTCAACTCAAACACTTTCAAAAATAAAACAGTAAGGAGTGCCCAAGGTCGGGTTATTCTGACAATTTTGGAATTTATATAACAATTTAAATTTAAACTATGGAGGGGCAAATTTACTCTGTCACAGTATGGTAACATACGTATCTTTCATGGAGACGTAGGTAATTGTATGTTAAACATGCCGTGATCAGTACGATGTATCTTACATGGAGACGTAGATAAGTTAACACGCCGTGTTCAGTATGACATATCTTACATGGGGACCCAGGTAATTTTACTTTAACACATTTTATCCAAAGTATCTTCCATGGAAATACATGTAATAATACACTAATGCATCATAAACCCCAAAGACAGGAAATTTTTTCCATGACGTAATAATTCCTATGTAAAGACGAGAGACAAGCTTAATTTGGTCAGTCCAAAACTAAATTGTTACCATCGTTTTGAAATGTTGATGGTGACAAAGTCACAAAGATAAAAAAAAATCCAAAGGAGAGAGTATATTTATCACTTCTTTTTGGATTACGTTGCTCTAATGTTACCTGCTTCTATCGTACAAGATCTTCAAATCGCACTATACAATAGACGGGTCTTGTGTTTCAATCAAATGTTACAACACTTATTGTTTACTGGTCCTCTTAATGGTTCAATGGGTCTATTTTGTTTTTGAGCACCAGCATCTCACAGGCATTGCATTGTGCAATTCAACATAGTACAACAATTGGCATAGCAAATCAAGTGAATTGCCTCCGTGAAATTGCTTCCCTTACTAGCTATTTTTAGAAGCTGGTAAACAATCCCAAAGTTAAAGCACACGATACAAAGAGCTGAGATGAAACAAATCCCACTCCAACAAAATCCCACTCGAACTAAATACTAGAAAAAAAATTTCAAATACAATGGCATTTATAGGGTTCAAAGAGTCCTTAAGGTTTTGTTGTTCTGTTATTCTTTTCGAAATTTCGATCGTCACTGACACCCGACGTCACATAGAAGACTATTTTGAGGAAGTCAAAAGCAATGGTCTCTATAAGCAACTGCAGTCGACCAGGCGACATATTGCAACTTTCTGTTTTCAGCATACCACCAACTATTCACTCCGATTAATGAGAAGAATTGCCTGCAGCGACATTATCTATCTGCACGTCACTTAGATTTCGAGTTTTTCTTTTTTAAAATAAAAAATTCACAGCATTTATCGAACGCAAACACAGCGTAATTACAGATCTCTTACAAATGTAAATCGAAATAACCACACCAGCCTGACACAACACAACACACACACACACACACACGCGCGCGCGCGCGCGAGTGCAAACGAGTGCACATTCTTGTACATACCCACATCCTACATAAATTTTAAATGTCACAATTTATTTATTTTGTGGGCATAGTTTACGTCTTTAAGTTAATAAATATTGAAGCATTTGTAATATGAAAACAAGAATGTTGTTAAATCATTGATTTCATCATTTTCATTTTTCATTTACATCAAATTGATATCCTGTAACGCCCTTGCCCTCCTTCCCCTTATAACTCCTCATCCTTAATATATTTAAATTTCATAAATATTTAATGCAACTTTAAAACTTATTATAGAAAATAAATTTGAAATATAGCTTACAAAATCAGAAAAACGCTTTGAATGTAGTCACTGGTATTTAACGCTCAACTCGAAATGTAAAAGAAATAATTCTTTTTAATTCAGTTTGAAGTACATACAGTGCAAACTAAATTAGATACCTTTCGTGTAACTTCAAAACGTAATGCATTTTTAGTTTTGTACACAGAGTTAAACTCAACATCGATTTTAAAATATCATAAGAATTATATTTTTTTAAATTTAAATTAAAGTAAAAATATATGTCAATCACCTCTAAATTATTTTAAATATGATGACTATGAATGACACCATCCCCCCAGTCAGGTGACTCGTTCGAGTTCCCAGTTGGAGTGGGTAACTCACCAACACATAACAATAACAAAGATAATACGTACATTACGAGAAGAATTTTACATATGAAATGAAGGTGATAAAGAATGACATGAAAAGTGAATGAAAATTAATTTTAGAAAGATTTATGAAAGAAAGAATAATAAAATTAATCTAATTATATATCGATTACAATTCAACAATCAGTTCTAACTATCCAGAAGAATTTAGTCTACCCTTTACTCTGCCTAATTAAATATCTACTGATCATCAAGGGATTCTCCCCTTTTAAGAAAATTATTTTTTTCTTAATTACACCTTTTGTTTCTGCAAAAATAAAGGGTTGAAAAAACCCTACTATATATGTGATGATTATGAATTTCGTCTCTTAATCATTCATTCTATTATTTTCGCTTTAACTCAGTGCGATTTCAGATATACTCTTTTGCTAAGTTTTCTTGATACTGACATTGGACTTTCTCCCTGCCGGACTTTACTACTAGGATGGTGATGGAAAAGTGATTTGTATTCTTTTCTAGGAGAGAAGGGGTCTTACTTGTTCCAAGCCTTTAAATGGATGAAGAATGTGGAAAGTTAAGCGCAGAAAAAGTTCTTGCATCAATCGAGGCATCGAAAACACCACCTCCAAACTAAAATACCATAAAATCCCATTCCAATCCAATTTATAACTGCCATTATCTGTACAACTTTGTAGTAGTAATACTGGTGGTGGTAGTGCAAAAGAAAAAAGTAGAATGGTAGTAGTAATAATAGCAGAATCAGTAGCATCAGTAGAAGTAGTAGTTGTAGGGGTGGTAGTAGATTAGTAGTAGTTGTTGTAGTGGTAGTAGATTAGTAGTACTTGTAGTAGTGGTAGTAGATTAGTAGTAGTTGTAGTAGTGGTAGTAGATTAGTAGTAGTTGTAGTAGTGGTAGTAGATTAGTAGTAGTTGTAGTAGTGGTAGTAGATTAGTAGTAGTTGTAGTAGTGGTAGGAGATTAGTAGTAGTTGTAGTAGTGGTAGGAGATTAGTAGTAGTTGTAGTAGTGGTAGGAGATTAGTAGTAGTTGTAGTAGTGGTAGGAGATTAGTAGTAGTTGTAGTAGTGGTAGTAGATTAGTAGTAGTTGTAGTAGTAGTAGTAGATTAGTAGTAGTGGTAGTAGATTAGTAGTAGTTGTAGTAGTGGTAGTAGATTAGTAGTAGTTGTTGTAGTGGTAGTAGATTAGTAGTAGTTGTTGTAGTGGTAGTAGATTAGTAGTAGTTGTAGTAGTGGTAGTAGATTAGTAGTAGTTGTAGTAGTTGTAGTAGATTAGTAGTAGTTGTAGTAGTGGTAGTAGATTAGTAGTAGTTGAGAAGTACAGTAGAATTAATAGAAGCATTAACAGAAATTGAAAAAGAATTCTGGAAGAAATGTAGGGGTAGTAATAAAAATAATAGTCGTATTAATGGTAAAGGAAGTAGATAGACTGTACTAAAAGAAGTGCTGCAAAAGTAATAGAAGTATTAGCAGTAGAGAAAAAGTAGTAGTAAAAGAAATGAAGTAATAGAAATAGTATTAATAGTAGAAATAAATGTTGTAGAGAAGTTGTAGTGAAGTTGTAGATAAGTTGTAGACAAGTTGTAGACAAAATAGTACAGGCAGTAGCAGTTCCATACAAGTTTAAGACCACAAACCCCTGCACTTCTAGACTTCGTTCACTTCATTGGCTTACTTCAGTATACTTGACACTGCGAAACAAGTTTTTTTCGGTATCCGGTTTACTTCCTTCACAAATGAGGTTCCAGCTGTTCGAACTGTCACAGACAGCTTTAGATTAAATCGATTCCACATACTTTCTTCACAAGTCCATTAGAATAAATGTTGATTTGTAATTCCTACTTACTCCATCACTATGGTTGTTACAAGCAAATGGAGGTGATTTTTTTTTTAATGATCTTTCTAGGCTCATCATACTGAAATGCAATGAAATGGTCCTTGTCAAAGAGACATCGATTTCTTCTTGTTGCAGGGAAACTAATCGACTTCAGGAGGTCGTGCGCCACCACGGAACAAGGAGGCTGCTTTGATGACCCCATCGGACGCCACATTTGCGCAGAAATTTGCTCGACTGATCGCTGTAATGGGCCGTCCAGTGGCTGCACTGTGGCTGCCAGCCATGTCATTTCTGTGGTCGCTGTCGTGGCTGGACTGATATTGCGGGTTAAAGATTTGTCCTAACTGTGCGCCTGAACTTTCAGTGTTGTAGTTTATCTCAGTGTTAATCTCCATGAACTCCTCTGATTGCACGCTCCGGGCTTTGCGAAATAAATGTGGAAATTAAATACTATAAATTTATCCATCAAATTATGGCATTAGGCCACTAACAATTGATGTTAAACCATCATCAAGAGCGTTCTGATAAGTGGGATTTCAATTATCAATTATATATATCATTATAACAATGAGTCTATGACACGTGTGGTATTACAGAACAGTATATTAATCAGTTTATAACAATACAGACTGAGGCGTTACCATTTCAATTAGAAAAAAGTTATACATTTTTATAACCTAAAAACCTAAATATCTAGAGAATGATTGTATATTTAACGATATCCAATTAGTTTGGGAATGCTTCTTTCTGTCTTATTTTCTTTCACCTTGTCGACATTAAATAAACAACACACACACATATGCTTTCCTGGCCATTATTATATGATTGTTATTGTGTTCGAGAGTGGATTTCTATTTCTTTGTAAGAGACTAAAGTGTTGCTGATTTTAAAAACAATTTTAACTCTGACTTCGACCTACTAATATGCTATGTGCTTTCGGGGTGTATTGTAATTTAGCTTTTGAAATAGGTAAGTATTGAAGATTGATTATCACTTGTATTTCATGATAGATTTACTTCAGACTTGCCATATATGTGTAATTAATTATTATTATCTGATAAGAAGCAGCAGCTATTATAGCGCACGCAAACACACACACACACACACACACACACACACACACACACACACACACACACATAAACAAAATGTAAATAGTTTGTTAATTAAATATGAATTACATAATTGACGCAAACACACAAACACAAATAAACAAAAATGTAAATACTTTGTGAATTACATAAAGCACGCAAACAAACATACACACACAAATAAACAAAAATGTAAATATTTTGTGAATTACATAAAGCACGCAAACAAACATACACACACAAATAAACAAAAATGTAAATACTTTGTGAATTAGATAAAGCACGCAACCTTAAGAGGTTTATAGGCCGTTAAATCACCAAAGACACCAATAATACAATCAACACAAGGTCAAGAAAGTATTTCCCCTTATCTCCTTTCAATCCCCCCTCCGCCTTTGCATCAATTAATCTCTAAAAATATCACACGTCCAACACTCATTCATTCCTACACACATATATGTTCATTAAATTACTAAATTCACCCCATGTGGCGTTCATTTTTGAAAAAATGATTAAATGTCTCAGTTACACGACCAGGAGACAGTGTGAACATCTGATGTTAATGTTTGAAGGGAGGTAAGTGTCTCAAAAAATACGACCATGAGACGGTGTAAAATGTTTTCCTTAATATTTGAAGAGAGATAATGTGTCTCAAAAAAAAAATGTCCACGACCATAAGACGGTGTGAACAGAGTCGCTTAGGGAAGGTGAACTGACACTTAACTGAACTTGTGAAGGTGCATCCGGGTAACAGGAAAATAGCAATAGACAACTCGAAAACGTTTACCAAAGAGAGAGAGAATCAGAGGGAGACTATTACACAGCTTGAGAACATGGAGAACACATTACGACAGACATTATATTAAATTCAATATGACAATATGCTCCAGGGAAAGAGAGAGAGAGAGAAAGAGAGAAAGATTCAATTGATTTCGTTAAGATGCAGCACATAACGTCAGAGAAGTGACATTAGAACTACACTCGTAACCACTAAAGGGAACGCTGAGGTTCTTGACACAGCATTAAACAGTTATCAGAAAGAGACGAGAAAAGAAATCAGGGAAAGAAGAGAAAAACGTAAGTTAGCAGTCTTTGTTAGTTATTTTGTTTGATAACTATTTTGTTAATTATTTTGTTTGTTAGCTATTTTGCTTGTCAGTTATTTTGTTTGATAATTACTTTGTTAATTATGTTGTTTGTTTTTGTGGCAGAGTAAATTTGCCTATTTGCTGCTACTGTGCTTCATTCTGCAAATATCTTTGTATCCATGGCAATTCCAGTCTCTCTCTCTCTCTCTTTCTCTCTCTCTCTCTCTCTCTCTCTCTCTCTCGTAGTTCAAGCTCTGAAGCGTTCTGTATCACGAGATACACTTTCGTTTGGACTATATTCGCTTTTAATATCACCCAAGTAAAGAACTTTTAAAACTCATGTAATGGCGCTGCTAGCAACAATAGTTAGATCTCTATGTTCCGGTTTTGTTAAAATGAATCCAATAATAGTTAGATCTCTATGTTCAAGTATTTGTTAAAATGAATCCAATAATAGTTAGATCTCTATGTTCAAGTATTTGTTAAAATGAATCCAATAATAGTTAGATCTCTATGTTCAAGTATTTGTTAAAATGAATCCAATAATAGTTAGATCTCTATGTTCCGGTTTTGTTAAAATGAATCCAATAATAGTTAGATCTCTATGTTCAAGTATTTGTTAAAATGAATCCAATAATAGTTAGATCTCTATGTTCAAGTATTTGTTAAAATGAATCCAATAATAATTAGATTTCTATGTTCAAGTATTTGTTAAAATGAATCCAATAATAATTAGATTTCTATGTTCAAGTATTTGTTAAAATGAATCCAATAATAATTAGATTTCTATGTTCAAGTATTTGTTAAAATGAATCCAATAATAGTTAGATCTCTATGTTCAAGTATTTGTTAAAATGAATCCAACAATAGTTAGATCTCTATGTTCAAGTATTTGTTAAAATGAATCCAATAATAGTTAGATCTCTATGTTCAAGTATTTGTTAAAATGAATCCAATAATAATTAGATTTCTATGTTCAAGTATTTGTTAAAATGAATCCAATAATAGTTAGATTTCTATGTTCAAGTATTTGTTAAAATGAATCCAATAATAATTAGATTTCTATGTTCAAGTATTTGTTAAAATGAATCCAATAATAGTTAGATCTCTATGTTCAAGTATTTGTTAAAATGAATCCAACAATAGTTAGATCTCTATGTTCAAGTATTTGTTAAAATGAATCCAATAATAGTTAGATCTCTATGTTCAAGTATTTGTTAAAATGAATCCAATAATAGTTAGATCTCTATGTTCAAGTATTTGTTAAAATGAATCCAATAATAGTTAGATCTCTATGTTCAAGTATTTGTTAAAATGAATCCAATAATAGTTAGATCTCTATGTTCAAGTATTTGTTAAAATGAATCCAATAATAATTAGATCTCTATGTTCAAGTATTTGTTAAAATGAATCCAATAATAGTTAGATCTCTATGTTCAAGTATTTGTTAAAATGAATCCAATAATAGTTAGATCTCTATGTTCAAGTATTTGTTAAAATGAATCCAATAATAATTAGATTTCTATGTTCAAGTATTTGTTAAAATGAATCCAATAATAGTTAGATTTCTATGTTCAAGTATTTGTTAAAATGAATCCAATAATAGTTAGATTTCTATGTTCAAGTATTTGTTAAAATGAATCCAATAATAGTTAGATTTCTATGTTCAAGTATTTGTTAAAATGAATCCAATAATAGTTAGATTTCTATGTTCAAGTATTTGTTAAAATGAATCCAATAATAGTTAGATTTCTATGTTCAAGTATTTGTTAAAATGAATCCAATAATAGTTAGATTTCTATGTTCAAGTATTTGTTAAAATGAATCCAATAATAGTTAGATCTCTATGTTCAAGTATTTGTTAAAATGAATCCAATAATAGTTAGATTTCTATGTTCAAGTATTTGTTAAAATGAATCCAATAATAGTTAGATTTCTATGTTCAAGTATTTGTTAAAATGAATCCAATAATAGTTAGATTTCTATGTTCAAGTATTTGTTAAAATGAATCCAATAATAGTTAGATTTCTATGTTCAAGTATTTGTTAAAATGAATCCAATAATAGTTAGATCTCTATGTTCAAGTATTTGTTAAAATGAATCCAACAATAGTTAGATTTCTATGTTCAAGTATTTGTTAAAATGAATCCAATAATAGTTAGATTTCTATGTTCAAGTATTTGTTAAAATGAATCCAATAATAGTTAGATCTCTATGTTCAAGTATTTGTTAAAATGAATCCAATAATAGTTAGATCTCTATGTTCAAGTATTTGTTAAAATGAATCCAATAATAGTTAGATCTCTATGTTCAAGTATTTGTTAAAATGAATCCAATAATAGTTAGATTTCTATGTTCAAGTATTTGTTAAAATGAATCCAATAATAATTAGATCTCTATGTTCAAGTATTTGTTAAAATGAATCCAATAATAGTTAGATCTCTATGTTCAAGTATTTGTTAAAATGAATCCAATAATAGTTAGATCTCTATGTTCAAGTATTTGTTAAAATTAATCCAATAATAGTTAGATTTTTATGTTCAGGTTTTGTTAAAATGAATCCAATAAGGAATCGCGTGCTTACAGGCGTTAACGTAATTTATGAGGCCTTATGTTTTGGTTATGAACTATTTATGCCTTGAATGGTCACATACACGCACGCACACACAATAAATAACAGGAAAAGTATAAAGATGCTGTTTATAAGATCTCACAATCACACTGGCCTCCACCCATGCACAAAAAGAACAGTAAGGGCACAAGAGAGATAACTCATCAACGCGTCTGTAAGCCCACCCTGAGCCAAATTACAAGTTTCGTTGGGATTTTTTTTCACCGAAGCTTCGAAGAACGTCTAGCGTTTTCGCTCTTAGAGGGTTTGGGGGGGAGGGGGAGAGTCTATTTCTGTCATGATCAGACGATTATATGTAGTTACTTCTGTTTACTTAATCACTGTCGATGTCCTAGTTACGTCCCCTCTTTGTAGACGCTGCACGATCTCCTTGAAGGCAATTTTCTGTCATTCGATATGCTCTTATATGTTCGCAATAAAGAGATTGTACACACCACAATTTCGCGTTCTGCTATGTCGTCAACACTGCCTGCAAATAGAAAAAAAAATTCTACGACCTCTTAAAACATCAATTATCAGACTTTGGAGGCTTGGCGAGTGCAAAGCGCCAGTTTGTTCAGTGTAAAAGCATCAACTGAAAGTTTGACGTTAAGTCCACTCGCGCGAGCTTTTGAGACTGAAAGCTAAAGCAACACCCATAGAAGTCTTGTTGACAGAGGGAACCTTCTCTTACAATGAAGGGCAGCGAGGTGTTATTCTGGAAATAAAGGGTCTTACTGTAGTTGTATTAGTGTGGTGGTAGTAGTGAAATTGGTGGTGACGTGCGATGGTGGCAGAGGCTGTGCGAGGAAGAGAGGCGGCTGTGACTATGGTGTTGAGCCATTTAACAAACATCTTCTGCTTTGAGGAACCAGCACTATCTCAATTTACAAAGGGCGTGACAAAAAAGAATTACTGTCTTATATAATGCAATATAAATTGAACCCCACCTCCCCTCTACTGCTTGTGAAAGAGCAATCCCCGTTCTATTTAAAACGAGTCTGTATTATCATGAGAGGATTACGAATTGCCATAAATAACAAAGGTTCTTTCATTGACATAAGTAATAGCAAATGGATGTGCATATGAAATGTAGATAATGCACATAGCTATGGTCCACTGTACACAAGCTAATGTCGACCAAGTATGGAAATTTTGCTACAAGTGCCTGTATTCATTTTGTGTTTTTTAATTAAAAGAAAGATTATGTTAATATTGACTCTAATCCATTTGATACTTTTCTATACTTTTGACTTTTGATTCTTTGAGTGTAATGGCATATTTCTTTCATGCTGCTTGTCTAAGCTCCGGACTTAACAGGAAAGAACTGTGCTTTTTAAGTCACTTGTTTAAATTGTAAAAAAAAAAATAAAGATTGTGACCTTTCTTTGCACTCTCTGATATATTATTTTGTTAGAGCAAAATAATCCCAAAAGTTTATATCTGACATGTTACATTTAAGATTAGGTCCTTGAATTAACTTAAATTAGTAGCATATGTTCCCTTAATTTTACCTGTTTTCTATGTTTTCTTTCTTCTCTCATTCCTGGTTAGCTGTGCCTTAAAATCTTTTCTTGTATCGCACATTCTTTCTCAATTTGGCCTCATACCACAACCCTTCTTGCTACATTTCTCTCATTAATCCTTGGTCTTATCTTATGATGTACCATCTCATATGCTAAACAGCTCACCCGGACGTGACATGTTTTCTGAGGAAAAAATGCCTTCTTCTCTCCCATTTTGTGAGGTCTCTAGTTTTCTATGGTAATAACAATTATCTCTCTTTTTTAACTCCGTCAAGACATTCGTTTCCTTGCAGTAGTATTATTCGCCCTTTCTCCTTAGTCAAGATTTACAAGATCGTAACATTCACCCTTTCTCCTCAGTCAGTCAAGGTTTACAAGGTCGTAACATTCACCCTTTCTCCTCAGTCAAGGTTTACGTCGTAACATTCACCCTTTCTCCTCACTCAGTCACGGTTTACAAGGTCGTAACATTCACCCTTTTCCTCACTCAGTCACGGTTTACAAGGTCGTAACATTCACCCTTTTCCTCACTCAGTCAAGGTTTACAAGGTCGTAACATTCACCCTTTTCCTCACTCAGTCACGGTTTACAAGGTCGTAACATTCACCCTTTTCCTCACTCAATCAAGGTTTACAAGGTCGTAACATTCACCCTTTCTTCGTGAGGCTTGGGTTTGTTAAAAGATATTATATAAATACTTAAAACCCTAACATGGCCACCCACACATCCACTCACACCATCAGTGTCAGGTGTCATAAGTATTTAACGTTTAAAGCAATGCTTAAAACATTACAGTTGTTACATACCAGTTTATATTTAACGACCATGTCTCAGTATCGGGCTTTAAATTTATTAGTTTTAATATTTACACCTATAGTGATGACAGACTCCTTGCCTAATTCAACCTTCAGCTTTTACAATTAGATCGCCCTTGAGTTCTGGCACTCCATGTACAGGTAAATTCGTGTACATTCAGGGGTTGGAATAGTTATCTCAATCTGACTGATTACAACATAGAAGATCATTCATATCACCTTCAGCTCTGCCCCCAACAACCCCTCGGTTTCACTTATATTCAAGTCACTTTGTTGTTCAGATAAAAAGAATAACATTTAATAATTTGCAATAAAATATTACAAGTAATCTGATGCAAAATCGTGTGTGTGTGTGTGTGTGTGTGTGTGTGTGTGTGTGTGTGTGTGTGTGTGTGTGTGTGTGTGTGTGTGTGTGTGTGTGTGTGTGTGTCTTTCCTAGACCAACTATTCTGTCATTATAGATAGTATTTGAATCGAAAAACACTGGATTATATTTAATTTGCAGAGACATGCACTTAGCTATATATTCTGCCTCTGGTGAGTACTCTTTGGTGATACCAACACACGAAACAGTCCACAACTGACACTCAACGATCATTCAGACATGTACTTCAGACTCGTCTAGCAGCATCTCCAGGAATAATAGACTTCAATGCATGAGGATAAGAAAGAGGAAGAGCCTGCTGAAATAGACTATGGCTTAATTGGCAAGTTTCTATATTATCTATTATCATGTCCTTTTGTGGCAACAGAAATAGGTGTCTCTTACAGTTCAATCTCTATCGTTAATTTACAAATCAACAAAATTTACAAATGGGATAAAATGTCCCAGTCCTTGCTCGCGTGGGTTACAATAATTATAAAAGTTTTATATTACGGAAGAGTGAATGACAATTCTGCTTCATTCAATGTACACACTACATGACTACAATAATGGAAATAGCTACAATAAACACACAACACATATTCAAGTTTAGCATCCATATTTCTCTATCACCACTGAACGTCTGAAAGAAATGGCAGTAGTTTACATGTACAAATCAATTAACAAAGTTACTTGGATATACCTACAAAATTATTAATACAATATATATATAATAGTTTGAGAATTCAATTTATTATCTCCTCTCTTGTAACTGTGGGTCAAAGTTGGTCATCCATGATCATTTTCTACCTGTGGCAAGGACACTGTTTCCTGTGGAGAACTGCTTACTGCATTTTCAGTCCTACTTATAGACTAAATATGCCCATGATTTCTAAGTATTTATCTCTTCATCACTGACAAAGTAACATATCTCCATATATGGACGTCGGGCATCCATCAACAAGTTACCTTCCAATATCCCCCCGTCCATCCCTCACCTTTTGACTGCCCATATGTGGTGATCAAGTGACCTACATTTTGGCACATAACAAAGTCATTATTGTGCCATCATTTGCAAGACTGGGCTTACAGTACAGTTCTCATTATAGAAAAATAAAAACGTAATTAATAAGAATTATTAATTAAATCAGGCATAATTTGCCAGACCTCTCTGACCTCTGACCAGACCTCAATTACAACACCTACACCAAGACACCACAATCCTGACCTGACAAAAATATGAAGACAAAGATAACATATAAAGAAAACAAATACTCATAAGCGTGGAGAAAAAATTAAAACATTTATAAGAAACAGTGATGATGGTGGAAAGAATTTATAATAAAATTAAATCATAAAGATGCAAGTGCAGCATTGGTGTTCATGGTTTAACCATGTGTTCACATTGCAGCTGAAAAGAGTTTAAGTATATTTTCCACTTTGGACAATAAGACTTGCCCTAGCAATGCTTGCCATTTCATCTTCATCTGGTATGGCCAATGAAGTAGTAACGCTGAATATTATGTATCATTCAGTTGTAGTCAAGATGTGTAGTGCAGAATTGTTTGCTCTTGCCTTCGACGTCTGACCTAGTGTCCGCAACATGCGTACACTTTTTCCTGAAGTCCGCGTTTTCTAAGACACTAAAAGTGAAAATTCACGCTGCCTCCATCATAAGGACATCGCTTTTCTCGAGGTAACGATGCATATGACTTCGTGTCACTCAGTCTTCTTTCCTGAATCACTGAAGCGTGCAAGAATATCTGAACCCAACCACAAAGATAATTGATGTCGTGAGGCATGCACACTTGTCAATCTATTTCTATCTCATTCTATCGTCAGCATTCCTTGAGCCATTAACTCGTGATTAATCGTCTTGCTGTCATAATGATTGTTGTTTGTCTGAGGCATTAACATCGGACAGTTGCTGCCAAGACCGCGCTTGTCTTCACTCATCACGTATTGGACTTGCTGGGACGGCTGCTTGATGTCACCATTATATTAACATGTTATATTATATGTCTCTATTAACAGCTCTAGGTTGTTATCTGATAACATGCTCTGTACTCTTTTGACAGTCGTGAGTTTGGAGGAAAGATGGGTGCGAAGAAGAGGAAGATTATATTAATATTTATTTTTATTCTTGTACTCTAATAATTTGTTTTTCGCTTCTCCTAATCTTCACAATACATGTGTATAGTTTCAGAACAGAGAGATTCCGTAAGTCCGACTTAATTACCGTACTTTCATTCAAGTGTCTTTGCTCTGTTTAAAAGACGTTTGAATCGTGGTAGGAATTAAAAAAAATGTTTTCCATTAAAATAAATAAGTACAAAATTTGGCTTGACATTGTGTAACCAGTCACGTGTTTCCTTCTTTTTTTTTTTTTTTTTTTTTACACTGGACAGTACGGTTTCAGCATTTCGTCATACTTGACAATACTGATTAGTCGCTACTTTATCGTGCGTATCAATCTGCACGTTCGTCTGTCCGTTAGGACGCTCGGCACGCCACTCTTTTCACTCAATGTTCGGGCAGCAACCAGTTAATGTGCATAGTTTATCTTTTCCTTCCATCGTGACGCGGTAATTCTGTCTGCTAAATTTGGACCTTGGTCGCACACTGTCCACGACATTTAGCAACACTACTTTATTTCCCACATTAAACAAGTAATGTTTTTCGCTTTCGTCTTATAATAATCTGAATGCTTTTGTTTTCTCACAGATTTTCTTTTGGGATTTGTCTCCCTTCCCTACTGTCTCCTGCAGATCAATGGCAGATTGTTCTTTAGGGCTCCTCTCTTCGAACATGCGCGCTATCAATCTGTCTGTCTGTTTGGTACAGGTCCCATCTTTTTTTCGTATCGACGTAACAGTTTCGCGTTGTCTCTATTATTCCACACTTAGAAAGTCTTGGTCTGCACTCCTGCGATCATTCGTGTTGTGCACAGCCGTCCACTTAATACACTTCTCGTGATTGTGCACGCATTACAGGCGGCCACTTACTACACTTCTCGTGATTGTGCACGCATTACAAGGACCTCACACATGTAGCAGATGACTTTCTTTATTGTTTCTCCAGACACACTCGCAAACATTCCTTTGCTAGCTGGTGTCACTGCAATACTTTGCATGTTTCGCAGATTCTGCGGTTATATGTGAAATATTTCTGGCCAGTAAATAGCTCTTAAATACATTTCTGTAGAAACGACCCTAGTCTAATGTCTGTCTGTTGTCGGTAGGCATATGTTACATTACGTCATTGCGTCTGCAGCCCCACCCTTCTTCTTCTCTCTGAAGACTGCTTTTCTGTTCGACTACTGAACAAGATTACTTTTCTGTACGAATAGTGAACAAGATTGCTTTTCTGTACGACTACTGAACAAGATTGCTTTTCTGTACGAATAGTGAACAAGATTGCTTTTCTGTACGAATAGTGAATAAGATTGCTTTTCTGTACGAATACTGAACAAGATTGCTTTTCTGTACGAATACTGAACAAGATTGCTTTCCGTAAGAATAGTTAACAAGCCCACTCTCACTTTTTATTTTACTTTCTTTACTTTTGAATTCACGCATCTCCTCTTCTTCAAGTTGAAAATAATGACGGCTATTTTGTATCGCGGAATATAATGGTTTCCTTTCACGTCCATCACTACTAATATTCTGACTTCTGTCAAGTTCATTTGCGCGTCTGCTACATTAACAATTTTCTTTGATGCACCCAGTTTGCGACATGTAATGGCAAAGCAGTCTTACGTCATGTCTCCACTCTCAAGGAACGCGCGAAGTCTGGCATTTTGCGTGCGGTTTCCTTAACAACAGCTGCGTTCACAGGTGCGTCGACATGCTTGTCTAACTGTCTGTCACTTCAAAGATCTGTACCGGCTTACGAGGGCACACTTTAGTTATGCGAGCACTACCGTTGTAGTAGTAGCACGTGTTTGCTACAACTGATCACTCTGCTTGTTTCAGCACGTGTTCATTCACTCTTCCTTCCTTCGTCCAGGACTTTCACAAGTTCATTCATTCTCCCTTCTTTCGATCTATTTAACAAAGTGCAAGTACTAAAGTTTTCATTCAAAATGTGCATAGTAAAAATAATATACTATTATCTCCTAATATCATATAACAAAATCATTATGTATATATTTAGTTAATTCTCTTGACTATACTCTTCTTGCTCACGCTATGTTTCAGACTTACAGTACCCTTACTTATGAACGCACAATACCCTTACTTATGAACGCACACTAGCCTTACTTATGAACGCACAATACTCTTACTTATGAACGCACAATACGCTTACTTATGAACGCACAATACCCTTACTTATGAACGCACAATACCCGTACTTTTGAACGCACACGTGCCAAATCATGCATAAACATCCATACATCAAACGTTGCTGAACTCTATTATGCATATTTCATCGTGCAACATAATAAGCAATAAATATCAAATGACATAAAAATCATTTTTTTTAAAAAAAAAAAAGACTTTTCAGATGCTTGTATATGCCACTGAATTCTTGACTGTCTTTAATAAAAGCTAACCCTAAGATTATTCCTGAAAGTTTTAACAAGTAACTTAATACAATGATTTTATCTAGACTCTGGAGTTACCCCCGAAAAGATTATTATCTTATCCCCGGTAACGCCCCCTTAAAAGTGTGATACGACGTATATTTGTGTAACTGGATTGGTCTGCACTTAGGCTAAACAAAACTTTTCCCACTCCTCCATTTAACACTGACAGCGTACGCACCCACACCTGTGCAATCGCTTGATCGCGACTGAGCGGTGATTGTTTCCTAGTCATGCTTCATTGGATCTGTCGGCTCGAATGCCAGCGATGCAACTGTTAAAACTCGCTCGTTGGTACTAAACCCATTCATGCTGAGCACACTCGCACATTCTTGCATGTTCCTCAAACTACCACAAGATAATTCTAATTGGGTGTGGGATGACCGCCGATAACTATCTTATTCACTGAATTGATTTATTGAAAATGTATAAATTATCACTCGATACGCGTAACAGTAGCCCACAGCCCGATCTCTCTATTATATTGTCAGGCAAGAAGTCTTTTGTAATGATGATTACCATAATGACTATAACATTGCGAATAATAATAATAAACACCATGTAATGTGCCTCTTCCAATAGGTAAAAGTAATAATGACCCGTGTAATGTGCTTCTTCATAGGTAGCAGTAATAATGACCTCCTGTGTAATGTGCCTCTTCAAACAGGTAAACGTCATTTGACCCTAAACGTAATTTGTTTACTATTAAATTTGCTTTCATCATGTTGGTCACCCTCTTGCCCCAATCCTATCCACAGTCATTCAAACATTTCATTTAAGGCAGGGGTCGGGAAATATTTAGGGGTATTACCCCAAATGTATTTGTGTTAAATGAAATATTCCCCAGATTCAAAGTAAATAAAAACTAACTAATTGCTCTTGAAATGAAGAATAGCTGCTCTCAAAGTCAAGAATTACAAAGACTTAAAAAGCCACGCATGCTGTCTTCCATTTCTGAGAAACCATAACTGAAGAAATCTGCCAGGTGTTTCCGTTTCCTGTCTGAAAGGTAAAAGTGAAAAATATTAATGATTAAAAACGGGAAAAGGTAAGCAAATTATTGTTACAGTTTGAGCCTATATCCTTAGAAAACATTAAAGAGTTCTAATTAAAACCTCAACTCTTTATCAACATGCAATGCAGTTTGACAAGATGTCAAATGTCACACTCGTAAGACAATATGCCTCTGACATTAGTTACCATGTGTGGGGAGTGATGCCATATTTCAAAGTGAACTTACGATTTGAAAAAGGTACATGTTCGAGTCACAACAGTCTTGATTTCAATGTTTTGTACCTTTTCTATGCAGTATCAATGAAAATCTCACATAAGAATTTTGCTGTAGGTTCAATAGTTTTGAATATAAAGAAAGTGTTACTATCGTTTTCTAAACTTTTCACAACTCGCTAAAAGATCTTATATACTGTATTTGCTTTGGATTGCTATGTACTGGACGACCAGCAGCACGTCATTAAGATAGAACAGAAATCCCTAATTTAATTCCAAAGAACTCACTTAGTTACTGAATAGAAATAACTCGCCATGGAAAATAAAAACATATCTACAACTCTCAGTGATGACCTCACAACACTATTTGTTTTGGGGGTTTTAGAGCTTCATTGCCCATCAAAGTTTTATATTTAGCCCATTTGGGGTAATTTACTCCAGTTTCTCGACCCATGATATAGGACAAGGTAAAATTACAATGAAAATGTAAAATTATAAAATCCCCCACAGGTCACATTATAATAAATATTTAGAGAAACTATTTCATTATTGCGTGGAGGTGGAGTCAGAGAGTCACGTAACAGTTGCCAACACCAGCCACGCTTTACTACTTTACGCTTTACAGTATGATTCGTGCGTGTGCTCATCACGCGTCATCACTCACGACATCATGGTTGTCGGAATTAACTGACAAGAATCGAGCGATGTAAAAAGCCAGCTACGACAAAATACAGGGCAATCCTTACAATGGTGACGTAGCTGGATAAATAAAACTAAAAACCTTACACACTGTATCGAGACGAATAATCAGCGATTATTCCAGTATCCACAACCAGTACTAATCAATTGAATTTCTAGAGAGAGCACGTCACAATTGTAAAGTAATATAAAGCATTACAAAATTTAACAAATATTTAACAACTTTGTAACTCTCTCAACAGAGTTTCAAAGTTCAAGTTTATACAGTAAACAAAAATTTTATCTTAAATACTTAATAGCTGTTTCAAACACCTTTTCAGTAAATTTTGAAAACGGCGAATTCCATTGTTTCGCATAACGCCATAAGTCATTAATTGTTTAATTCTCTCTCTCTCTCTCTCTCTCTCTCTCTCTCTGTGCGTGCGTGCGTGCGTGCGTGCGTGCGTGCGTGCGTGCGTGTGTGTGTGTGTGTGTGTGTGTGTGTGTGTGTGTGTGTGTGTGTGTGTTATGTGCATAATAGACTTCAGGACAACTTTAAACCAACAAGAATGTACATGTACTGTGCCGATATTACAATCTACCACATCTGTTATATATTCTTCAAGACAATTTAGACAATTGTTTTCTGTCATTTAATGCAACGAACTTTACTCTCTCCAGATAACTTCGCCAAACTCAGATTTTGTATCATACCAATCCCTGTTATAATGAGAGTTAACTTCAAACTAGAAAAAATTCTATAAAATAAGCCATATCCAAATGTAACGTAAATATTTGATACAAGATTTATTTATATTAATACAACTTTCATTCAATTCATACACCAAGACATTACATTTGTAAGCACACACGTAGTATAGTCGTACTCCTTTTTACCATGCATAATTCAATAAGTCAAAAATAAGGTTGGTAATAATAGCTCCTATAGCAAGAGGACTGCTGTCCCGCAGATACCAATTAAAATTTTAATGAAAAAATAACAGCATGTAGACAACATATAATTATCTGCTAAGGGTCGTCCCTGATTTCATCGGTAGTAAAATTATGTATGTTTGTGTGTAAGTATGTATGCATATCTGCATACAAAATATCTATCTATCTGTCTATCTATCTATCTATCTATCTATCTATCTATCTATCTATCTATCTATCTATCTATCTATCTATCTATCTATCTATCTATCTATCGAGAGATATGGAGAGATGAAGGGAAAGAAAAGCGGAACACCCTACTTTAATTAAAAAGAAGTATTCCCAGAAGCGAAGACAAAAACCGATTGTGTGCATGAATTCCATTGAATTTTAAATAAAAGTAATAGAAAAATTATTATTTAACTGAAATTGTATATATAAAATATTTATGACTGAATATAAATTTAATTGTAAATTTATTCGCTTCATTACCTATCGCATTAACAAAACTGACATTTGCTAGACTGAACACACCCAGATCAGGTGTGGGCATGTTACATCAAATAGAAAAGAACAAAAACTCGAAAGATGATCACATAAATCCCAGCTGGTTTGTGTTCATTCAAGCACAAACAATGTTTAGAGCAAATTTGCCTTGAAAAAGCCGAGAACACAATACTGAGTTGTTTGCATGTACGTGTGAACATATTTTATATGTCTATAATTATGCGTATGCAAGTGTGTGTGTGTGTTATCAAAACAATTTGCCGTTAAAGATAAAATTCATCACTACTGTTATTTACATATATTATTTCCAAAGTATTTTTGCCTGGAAATTATTAAATCATAATACAGATTTGTGTGTTTGTGTATTCAAAGATAATCCGTCTGTATATGGGAAATTCATCACTTCTTCTATTTTTGTAATATACACTGCAATTCCCCGTATTTCCATGTTATATGCCAACCATCAGAATATCAGGGAAATGGACGATCTTTAACAGTTGTAAAAAAAAAATGCTTTAATTATTAGACATTAATACAACATAACTGCAATTTGTTTTGTTTTCTCGCTGACTTTCTAATAGGAATATTTAACTCCTCCTTGAAAGCACTATTATCCCCAGCCCCAGGATTATCTTGTTCTGAATGAATAACAATCTTAGTCAAGGATCTCATAGCAGATAGATGGCATAGAGGATGGTGTTTGATTCCGATCTGTGAATCAGGAATACATAAAATGAATAGTACACAATTCAATGGAAGTGCTGGACAATGCCACTTGCAGTACTCAAATACAAACACTGTCAGTCCTTGGAGACAAATACAGGTGTAACACAACACTTGCACTAACACAGCCCAACACGTAAATTTGCTGATGCTAAAAATGGCATACCACCGTAAACCACACTTCTTCAGCGGTAAGGACATGAACAAAACAAGTGCAAAACAGCTCTGCTCCTTTTAGTGGTAGGTTCATGAACAAAACAAATACAAAACAGTACTGTTCCTTCATAGTAAGCCTAACCAAACACAGTGTGTCCTCACAACACTGTCATAGATCTGACTGATGTGAGGATGACGTGGACATCAAAGCCATTCAGCTCCCCAGAATTGACCCCATACGGTCAGTTTTAACTGCTGCTAGAAAATCTCTCAATGACTACTGGTCAACAATATATCCCCAATAATAATGTAACTTAAGTACAATCTTCGCATTTTTGCAAGATTCTATAGCAACTCTGGCGTTTCTATTATTGGTCAGCATGACCATTCGACAGAGGCTAACCTAATCTACACGTCTTAATTACATGACTTCAGCTAATGGGTCACCTGTCTTATGCGAGTCTTAACGTGACATCGGCGGCCAATTAACTGATATTTCCATTTTATCAACCTTACTGCTATTTAGCTCTGCATGGCTGCACATAGCACAAGAAGTGTTTTCGAGCGGGATCAATGTCAACTGTGGTCCCTAGCAGTTCTCCTAAAATGGCCGATTTGTGATCCATAGTGATCACACTGGAAGAATTCTAAACCCTTGAATCAGTTATTTGGTCACAATAGGCTTGACAAAAACCAATTTTCTCTGTAATTCAAAGGAAGTAAAGTTACGCCTTATTCAAGGAAATAAAGTTAAAATATTCTTAAAGAAATACAGTTAAAATGCTATTCGCAGCATGCGCATGCATATACATTAGCGTGTGTGCGTGCGTGCGTGCGTGCGTGCGTGCGTGCGTGCGTGCGTGCGTGCGTGCGTGCGTGTGTGTGTGTGTGTGTGTGTGTGTGTGTGTGTGTGTGTGTGTGTGTGATATTAGTGGATGCATTGCAACTATAAATTTTGATATCGTATGTCTCACTCTACATACACCCACACTTTGATACATATGTAATCACAAAGCACACCTTGATACATATGTAAACATAAAGCACACCAAACATCAATTAATTTATATACTCCCACCCCAAATATCAAAATCAAAAATCAATATCAAGATTAATATCATCGTCAACATCATCGTCAATATCATCATCGTTAATAGCATCATCATCATATATCATCATCATCATTATTATTATTATTATTATTATTATTATTATTATTATTCAGCCTCTTTCCACGACTTCTGTTTGACTGTCGTGTGTGATCCAAGGTCTCGGAATCTTACCAAGATTCTGGGAGATCCAAGGTTTTACGGAATGCAACAGATTTACCATATCTTAAAATCATATGGTATTTTATTATTTAATTTTTTCTGAGGCCACCCAAGAGTTTCTACAAACCACACAGGCGTCATAGAGAACTTTTGTTTTAAGTCATTGTTGCCCCTCAGTAGAGTTCTTCACCACCTTCCTTTTTCTGTCAGTGAGCAATTACCATAGTAATTTGCCATAGTAATAGGCAAACTATACTCATATCGATCAACGAAAACTTAATTAACTTCCTTTTCAAACTTAGAAAACCCAAATGAAATTTATTTTCTTTCGAGACTTACGCCCCAGTTCTACGTTACGCTGGACATACAAGGACTGCAAAATGACAGTCTACGTTACGTTGGACATATAAGGACTGTAAAAGGACCAGTCTATGTTACGCTGGACATATAAGGACTGTAAAAGGACCAGTCTATGTTACGTTGGACATATAAAGACTGTACAAGGACCCATCTACGTTACGCTGGACAAACAAGGACTGCAAAAGGACCAGTCTCACGTTACGCTGGACATATAAGGACTGCAAAATGACCAACTCAGATGCCTAATGAGGACTGACTATGAAACAAATCTTAGGGTAAAACAATTTTACCATAAATAGTTGTTTTACAAAGAGTGAGTACAACATTAATCACGACATTTACATTATTACAACAACGACATTTGTAATGCAAGCAGCACTGAGTACAACCAGCGCCGAGGACACACAGAGCAGACACATGCAAGAAAATCCACAGGGGCATGTATGGCACCTGTTCTGGAAAGAAAGTATAAATTCTAAAACATACGCACAAAGTGAGATTAAATCTAGGTGTGGCAGTGAAATGTTCTGCATGACTAAACACGCGTGCAGAGAGCGTTTCACTGAGGGGTCAATGAGGACAGCTTGCCTGGTCGCTGCAAGTCCAACATATCATTCCATAATTCTTATTTCGCTTCTACAATATTCCTACACAGGACACTATGCATATGCTTCGAGCCATTTCTAATAAATCAAATTGTTAAAGAAATAAACATTACAGTTTTCGTATTTATTATATATTATTGCTTTCCCTTATTACAAATCAGTTGGTATTGAGAAATTGAAAGAAGCAGATGAGACTGAGTTATTGTTTGTTTGTTTTTTTAAAGCAAACTAAAAAATAAAAACAAAAAAGAAAAGCGACAAACGTCAATCAAATAAAATTTTAATAACTATTTTTTGATAGAATATTAAAGGAATTACTGGCAAAGCAAAAGTTTCATTTTGAAAAGGAAAATAAATTATTACACGGCCAAACTCTTCACACATAACAGTCCTCAAGGATTGTTAAGAAAAATATTCAGCGGGCGATAAATTCAATAAAACAGTTTATATTAGAGTTGTTATTTTTCGCATTATTTTTGTTAATTTGTTCCGCTTTAACGCTTTTTAAAATTTATTTGCCAATTAATAAACAATATACATAAATCAGTGCAGATGAATTGCAAGAAACGTTAGTTCTTGTATGACAAAATTTAAATAAAATAGAATAAGTCACTTTTGCAATCGAATTTCAGGTGCGATAATAAACGGCCATGTCTTGTCCTACGCACCGATCACGTGAGACTGACCACAAATCGCACAAGTATACAAAATTTTGTTGCAATTATATTATTTTGTTTATCATAGAAAATGTAAAGTTTAAGCTTAATGCTTGGTCCTTGCGTAGATTTAAAAAGGAGATTAAAGATTTATTATTATTTAGACGTATGCCAATTGATCATTAATTATTTCAGATAGTGCCGTGTAAATTCTCATAGGAGTCCTCCTTTTGTTTTTAATCTGCGTTTTTATATATTTTTATAATTAATAGCAATCTCCATGCAATTCGTATTACTGCATAAATAACTGTTTAATCTCTTAAAATTTAACATTACATTATTATTTCACATAAAACTTATCTACCATTGTTTCCTGTGTAAATGCTTTGTGATCGTGCAAATTTATCTTACGATTCTACTTGTTCACGACTATAAATGCGACATTACTGCAATATTGTGTTCTCGTTAAGCCACATTCAAGAGTTTCCATATAAAAAACTTATTCTGGAGAAGAAAAAAAAGCAGTCCTATTTGACCAGACCTTTTGACACTAAATTTTTGTGAATTGTGATTACAAATATCATTACTTTCTTCACTTCCAAACTTTATGAACTGTTATCGTTTCAACGGTTTCATTTATACATGCGTTTACAGTGGTTACTGTATAAACTGTCTAAATTTACAGAATTAATTTCATTAGAAATCTACATTTAAATATAATAAATCAACTGTGTTTTCTTTTCATTGATGTTATGCTAATATCCCAAACATAATTATAAATCAGCATATTAAGTGTGAATCAATGTAGAATGTTTCATTAGTTTTATTTCATTTATAAATTACTTCACAGATCTCTATCCTTTGCCGTGTTTCATATCAGCACTTTTGCAGGGAAAAAATATCACGTAATAAAAACCAGAGTATTTGTACTGTTGTAAGAAGTGTTACGTAATAAAGACCAGAGTATTTGTAATGTTGTAAGAAGTGTTACATAATAAAAACCAGAGTATTTGTAATGTTGTAAGAAGTGTTACGTAATAAAAACCAGAGTATTTGTAATGTTGTAAGAAGTGTTACGTAATAAAAACCAGAGTATTTGTAATGTTGTAAGAAGTGTTCACGTAAGGATATGAAAAGTCATCAGGAACGGCAGTTAGTTTTTGTTTTAACCTTCTTACTTGTATGAAATGTGCAACTTTAAATAAATACTTTAAATAGCATTCCACATTCAATCATATAACGAGTTGAAAGAAAAATATATAGGACCCTGGACTGCCTTTTCTCATCAAGTCAATTAGTGGTTTGGCGATAGTACTGAATTTGGGGGATGAATTTCTGATAATAAGTGGCCAATCCCCCAAAAGACTTAACATTCGTCTTTGAGAGTGGTCTCACCATCTCTTCAAGTTTCTATACCTTCGAAGCTGCTGGCCACAGGAGGCCTTGCCCCAATGTGTGTCCCAAATAATAGAGTTTAAAATATCCCCAAAATATTTGGTCGGTCGAGCAATAAGATTACACTCTCTCAATTGATGGAACAAATTCTGTAACACTTGGATGTGTTCCTCTAGAATCTGGGTAGCTATTAATACGTCATCCATGAAATTAGATACAGATTCTTCTTTCATGGGTTCAATAAGCAAACTCATCATCTTGGTGAAAACAGCTAGCAGTGAGGATGGCACCAGGCACCATTGATACTGGCCAGCAGATGTGCTAAATGCTAACTTCAGATTGTTTGCCTCACAGACTGGAATTTGCCAAAACCTTTTACAATATCGAGCTTGGAAAAAAATATTTAGTTCCACTCAGTAAAATATAGCAAACAGATGATCTGGTTCAGGCATCAGTTAGGCTGAAAAAAATTACTTACTTATTTAGTTGTCTGTAGTCCACACAAAATCGGTGTGCCATTCTTCTTTATACAAGGACAATAGGAGAACAATAAGGGCACTCTGCTAATAGATAAAGTACCCATTGTGACGGTAGACATAGGCAGTAAGTATGTATGCAGATGCATTCAGGCCGTATGTCTAAAAAAAAACGTGTTGAGAGTGTGATCATGGGCTGCAATTATGTTCCCAGCTTTCATGATCTTGGAAAGGAAGCTTCAGTAGCTTTTGACCTGCTCCTGCAGTTCACTGCTCATGATTCAGCGAATTTGGCAGCGATCCGCCTCAAGTTGTTTCTCCAAGAGAATTCGTTGGCATGCACCATTGGATGAGCCAATGTCCTGCAGATGTCGTAGGTGGTATGCTGACGACCCCCTTAGGTGGGCCCTGTGTAGACTAGGCCGTTAAGCATTTCACAGGTCTCTGACGAGTGTTTTGGTCAAGCTTGAAGAAAAAATTGTTTCAGACAATCTGCTCCTTAAGTCTGCCATTTCACTTTGCTGAAGAATTGCAGATTGCCCTTGACAGCACCGGGGATAAAAAAAAGAAAAACGCTTGCGACAAAAAAATTAAAAAAATTGCGAGATCACACTAACATGAAACTTGGCACAATGCTTCACAAACGAAAATTTTAGCGCTCTTTAATAGTGCAAATACTCCAGGGCGCTGCACGTAAACGTCCAACAAGGTACAGCTCGCGGTCGTGAAATAGAGGCAATGGGTGTTTTATATTCAATGTTCTCAAAGGAAATCTTTTAGCTCTTTTTAATAGCTCCAGTACGGCAAAATTGCACATAAACGTCCAACATAGTACAGTTTACTGTCGTGAGCTAGAAATAGCCATTGTTTTATATACCCAGAGAACCTAACTTTCAAAGGATGGAGTCGTACTGGCCAAGTCAGTCTCTTAGAAAAAAAAACGGAAACTAACATTTTACTCGTGAGGACTGAGTACGCATCGAAAAGCACTTGAAAAAAACGAGTATTTCTAGCAATCTTTCATGTGAACTAAACAGCCGTTCAATTACTGGTCCTTTTCAACAACTTATACATGTACAGTGTAACTTTAAACAAGCATAAAGTACAATATTCTTTTACCACCATAGGCACATTTCATAGCAACGCTTATAACCCATACACACACTCACGTATCTTGTAACGCGCAACAAACAAAGTCACCGGAGACAAACGAATGTTGAAGTAGTGCTGAAAGTGCGTTAAGATAATCGACGCCATACAGCCACTAGCGTGTGTGGCGTATTCTTACATATTGAGTGACAGACACGCGCTCACGATATAATGCAATAGATACCACTGGCACCTAGTACGTAACGCTAAACACACGTTGATTAGCAGAAACCATACATTCACTCGCATGGAGGACGTAACGCTAAACATACGTTGATTAGCTGACACCATACAGTCACTCGCATGGAGGACGTAACGCTAAACATACGTTGATTACCTGCCATAAATAGCCTCTCGCATTGACGACGTAAGACTTAAGGCGTTTAAAAGCCTAGAAAAGAGGCTGCCCACCCAACCACTCGCATGCCAGACGTAAAGTTTAACACGAGTATAATAAGGCCACCCATTCAGCCACCCGCAAGCAAGTCCCCACGTTCCTCGCTCGATGCAACGCGTCGCGGCAGTAACTGTAAACGACTGTTTATAAGTTTGTTTGGACACCATTCGACCATTGATTAGTTGGGAGACGCTGTTAAGAAAGTAAACAAATAATAATAATAATAACTCCCCTCTCGACAGACACACGCGTATAACACGCGAAGACCCTGTGCCATGTACGTCGTTGCGATATACTCTGTACTTTTTTCTTCCTTTCTTTTGCTCATCGACCCAACAAAGCCGTGGCGGTCGGTCCCACCTGATCACGTGTCGGCAGTACGCCACAGGTACAGTCAGCCATAAGCTGAAAGCCTTTAGTTCAGTTTCAATTAACACGCCTGAGGACGTTGCTGAAGGCCGACCCAAATGTTTTGAATAAGACGAGCTCGATTGAAAAGAAAGTCTTTCTTTAATACACAAATGTAGTTATGTTTATATAGACGCGTCTATCCGAGGTTTCGTATATTTCTTTACTCAGTGTGAGCTGGAAACTGTTTATACCCAGAGTGTGCCAGATTAAAACGAATTTCTAAAGATGTATTTCAAAATCTATTTTTAAAAAAAAAAAGTTGAATGCTTTACATGATGGCATTTAATGTTTAGAAAGGCTAGATGGCATAAGGCCAGAAAGACACGTGCACAACTGTTTGAGTTTATCTTCTAATTTGTGTTAAGAGTTGCACTTTACTTTTCTGCTTTCATTTTTTTGATGTTGTGTCTATCTTCTATCAAATTCAGTAGCAGACTTTCAATTTTAATTTTAAAAGTCACACATACATACAACACATACACACACACGCACACATCTGTGTTTCTCTCATATATATATATTCATACACATGCACACAGTTAGCTTAAAGATAAATGTACCTGCTCTCACATCATTTATGTCACATCAAAACAGATTACTCTAGCAAACACAGAAAAACCTATTGCATGCATATACCTTCACTGATGTAATATCACTCCTGACTAGATTGCTCTAGCAGACACAGGCAGCCCTTATTACATGCATTCTTTTGTATTGACGTCATGTTACTCCAAAATAGTTGATTCCAGTACGTACCAGTACCCTTAAAATGCATGTACCAGAACTAATATTATAATGTCACTCCAATGTAAATGATTGTAGTAAACAACGGTAACTATTTGAATGCATGTACCTGCACTAATATTAAAATGTCACGCCAATACAGTCGATATCAGCCAACAAAAGATAAGTCTTTGAACGCACTAATGTCATTACGTCGCATCATGCACCTTTTCTGTGTCGTGGACACGACTGGCTGATGTCGAGCCAATTTTCTCGACTCCGTTTATGGCTGATTACGTCCTTAATGTCCAGTTCGCGTGTTTGCACTTCCTAAAAAATCCCTCAAAAGAAAAGTGTACAATGGGAAGAGAATCAAGCGTAAGTTGTTGATAGCTTCGCGTTGTGTACCAGAATGTCTAGAGGTTTCACTATACTATGTCACTCTCTCTTTCTCTCTCTTACTTCCATTTTATAATATACATCGTTTTTATTTATAGATACGGTTACGTCATAACAATGTTGCGAAAATGGCAGAAACTAATTAAAGCAATTAATTAAATGAATTAGTTTTGAAATAATGCATATTGAGAGATTGGAGACATTTTTGGTTCTCTCGCTGGTTATCTGAGACAAGAGTTCGTTGGTGCTGTGACTAACTGGGACGGGTGTGGCTTGATTCAATGGTTAGCTGACAATAGGGTATTTGACTGACAGGTAAAATAATATGTCTCTATGAGACAAACTGACTATGGTACAGTGACTAGTGGAAACAAGAGAAAGTGAGTTAAGGGTTATTTGAAATAGAAGAGATGAGCACAGAGGATAGTAGATACAAGAGAAAGTATATTCAATTTCTAGGCAAGGGTTATTAGAGACAAAAATGTAGTCAATGTCTAGTTTAGACAAGGATCCATATTGAGGTGAGAGTTATTAGAGACAAACGGTGTAGCCAATAAATAGTTTAGACACAATTGTAGTCAATGACTATATTAGACCAGGGTTGTGAGACACAAGTGTATTCACTGACTAGCTATATTAGACAAAGGTTATGAGACACAGGCGTAGTCAATGACTAGCTACATTAGACACGGGTTATGAGATAAATGTAGTCAATGACTAGCAAAACGTGTTGTTCGATAAATCTGTGAACTCTAGGTGATGTTCTTATCTCGACAAAATAACTTCTTTAAAATTTTTTGAGTTTGCCCCTTTAAATAAGCCCGTACTCGAAATTTCCCTCTTTAATAAAGATTGAATTCTTTATAAAATACGCTGGGAAGGTTTCTTTTAGTAATAATAATATCCATGTTTCGTTAGCCAGCATTTCTACATGTCAATGGAGACCCTTTAAATCACGATGAAAAAATAAAATAAAATAAAATATAATAAAATAAAAGAAATTCCATTTAATGCAATTCAATTCCATTCACAAATAATTGTATAACTTGCTATTTGCATTAATTTATTATAAACGTGTATATAAATTGATTTGACATCTCTTGAGCTTATTTAGTGGATTTGAGCTTAAATGAGTTTTAATTATTATTAAGATTTTATTTGATATAGATTGAGTTGAAATGAAAATTCATTAAATTCAGTGTAGCTGGGTTGATCTGAGTTAAAATGAAGATGATATTATGTTAATTTAATTAAAGTAAACTGAATGAAATTGAGTTAAAATATTTCCCATATGTTTTTTTAAATTAATTTGCTGTGTGTGTGTGTGTGTGTGTGTGTGTGTGTGTGTGTGTGTGTGTGTGTGTGTGTGTGTGTGTGTGCTTGTGTGTGTGGGTGCGTGTGCTTGTGTGTGTGGATGAGAGAGAGAGAGAATCTGATAATAAGTGTAGAAGTTCTAAGTTCCACAGCTATCTTCACTCTTACCACTTGCATTACATATCTTCACTCTTACCACTTGCATTACATATCTTCACTCTTACCACTTGCATTACATATCTTCACTCTTACCACTTGCATTACATATCTTCACTCTTACCACTTGCATTACATATCTTCACTCTTACCACTTGCATTACATATCTTCACTCTTACCACTTGCATTACATATCTTCACTCTTACCACTTGCATTACATATCTTCACTCTTACCACTTGCATTACATACACAATCGGCGTAAAGAACGCCAAGTGAGACGGTGACAATTTTTTCATTCATGACTTCTTTCATTCTGATACTCAAATATAGACTCTACTTCCTCATGAAGTCTCGAAATTCAATCAACGAAGGGAAACATTCAGACCCACTGAAACCTGTTTTGTGTGGTACAGTATATGGGTCTGCATATTACATTAGAGAATAATATCACTTTATATGCATACCTATAACAATACCAGTGTGTGGTGAAGTAAATTTGCTAGTCCCTATTTTTAAACTTAATTATTATATAGCTGTTAAATATCAACGTGACATGACCTTCAGGTACTGCACATGATGATATTTTTGTAAGTACTGGAGTTAAATAACTCGGGTAAAGAATATGCTAATACTTGCTGATGTAATCCACACCAATCCAAAGTTTTGTTATCCAATAATTTAAGATTTACAAATAACAAACTAGCCAATGGATAGATACTGAAACTTAACTGTTGAAGAAAGTTCTATATTCTAATAACTTTGATTTTGTCATAACTCAAGTCCAGTCATTTAAAGGATATCGTTAGCTTAAGGGTGAGTTAACTGATTGATTGAATGATTGAGAGAGAATGGACTTAGAAATATTTTATACACTTTGCTATTGATATGCTATATTTGTAATTTAATGTAAAGATATATTATGTGAAAAGACTATTATTTCTATATTGTGAATTATGATACTTGTATGTTAAAAAAAACATGGCAATGTTTCTAGCAGAAACACGTTTATAATTGATTATTTGGTATTTATTACATTGCAAGAGTTTAATCGGGCTAATAAATACTGTTGCAGGAATTGTAAGTTGGGAATGATTATAAGAAAGAATGGAGAATAGAGATGATTAAACTTGAATCTTAGGGTTGCTTTCTGATAAGATGTTTCCGACAACTGCAAGCCTTTTATTCCTCCTTTTCATTTTTCTTCTTTGTACACTTGTGGAGGGATTTGAGAAGTTTCAATCCTAGAGCTTGGCAGTCATGATGACTCACTGCACCCTGTTTGTGTGTGTCGGCAAGTGTGTCTAATTCTACTGTGGAACTTTCTGGCAAAAGGAGTGCTAGAAGTTCATTACTGTGATTGTCTACTTGAGAAGCTAATTAGGCGAATGTGTGTCTAGATTAGTCTCGTTGGATCTACAGTGTTGGAACATTCTACAACTTGCTTAACAGAGTGCTTGGAAGATTGATTAATCTAGGTGAACAATAAACTTGTGACATTGTTAAGAAAGCAGCTGACTGCTGTGGCTTATGTCATTGAACATATTATGTACAAACTATTATCATATTACTCTATGACTCAATTTCTTCTGTGATAAGAATAGTCCTGTTATTTATTTTGGATACTAATCTGACTGCTGAATCATGTGTTAGAACATAAAACTGAATAAGTATTGGAATTACTTGAACGTTGTTTCATGGAATATTGATGTCAAAAAAACTTTCTCCTGTAATTGTATATATGTACACTGATTGTTATTTCCTGCACATATTATTAAAGTATATATTGGAGTAATAGTGGGTGTATTGGGCCTCTTTAAATATAAATAAAGGCGGGTTTTTATTATTCCCTTAGTAAGAAGTTTCCATCTGCAGAAATATTATTCGACAGTAAAATCTTATTGTAAATAGTAGAGTTTCATGACACCCTTATAATCCGCCAATGAGAAACATGATGTTATTATGGGAGAAGTTTTTTAATAACTATAAATTAAATTAAGATTCTCAATCGCTTCTAATTAGGATGAGTTATTAATTAATAAATTATAATCATATAATACAGGGGTGCATGTCATACAATGATAGCACAACTACAACCATATACCAAGGACAGCTTAGTGATAAATTTAGTACATGTGTGCAGATGCAAATTGTCTACAGGTCCTGATACAATTAGAATATTAATATATAAATATTTATATTATAGTAATAGAAATATATGTTTGTTTGCAAATGAAGGCGGATAATAGGGGAGATTCTAAGTACACAATCCTGAGAGATATAAAAACACTGTACTATCTCTCAGTCTGCCCCAGTCCACTTACTTCCATCTCACACAATGCACCTGATTGTGTCACGCCTCAAACATTTATCATTCGGACCACGTCCTTTAGCTGTCTGTAAAGAATGTAAAAAAAAAAAAAAGAAGAAGAAAAATCTAAAAATATAAGTAATGGGAAATAAATATACTATAAAACAACCATCAAATACCTACTACGTCCACGCACGCAAACAGATAAACAGCACACATACAGTTTTGAAAACACGTTATTCACCTGTGTGAAATAACTTTATCTTTTCTGTTTAACCTGAAAAGGTTGCGACATGAACATCTGCATCTTTTTGAGTCACAACAACTGACATCAAAGAATAAAATCGGTCAGCATTCTTGTATGCCGTGTAGTGTAGTGTAATGTAATGTAATGTGGTGTAGTGTAATGTAATGTAGTGTGGTGTAGTGTAGTACACTGTAATGTGGTGTAATGTAATGTAGTGTAGTGTAGTGTAATTGATATGCACTTATTTAGTTTGTAAAAAAAATCATTTGTACTCGTGCAAGCGAATGAAAGTGGATGCGGACGGGATAGTTCCATAATATAGTGATATAGTACAGTTGAGTATCTTGGTGACGAATTATCATTACAAAATAAATTATGAAAATAATATTTTAATTTCATATCGAATTCATTAATATTTTTGTCATTACTGTTCGGTTATGCTCTAAAACTGTCATTCCGTCCACTCTCTGTATTATATTATCTTTAAAGCTTAGAGGTAAAGAAATGAAAAGATCGGGAATTTAAATGAACTATAAAAAAAAGTAATAACATTGCTTTAAAGATCAGATTAATGTGACTCTTATGCAGCGTTAGTATGTCACTCACTATAGACCCTTACCTGTTCACAGATGCAAACAGCAAATTATTCGAAAGTACGTAGAGGACACATTTCTGACGAGCATTTTAAATACTTTAACCGACTATCCTCAAAGGGAGCTAGTCTTGCAATAAGAACTAACACTTTAACAACTCCCCCCCCCCCCAAGAGATTACAAAGAACAATCAACAATCAACAATCAACAATCAACAATCAACCAATAGGGCTACCAGAATTAACATTTTAACAAATATCCCCAAAATGATTGCAAAAAAACAATTAATTATTTAATACTGCTACCAGAATTAACATTTTAACAACTAACCCCAAAAGGATAATTAACATTTTAACAACTAACCCCAAAAGGATAATTAACATTTTAACAACTACCCCCAAAAGGATTACAAAAAGAAAATAACTAGTTAAAATCTAATAGGGCTAGTCTTGCGACCAGAATTAACACTTTAACAACTACCTACACCCCCGCCCCCAAATTAAAAAAAAGGGATTCCAAAGAGCAATTAGCTGCATAATACCAATAAGACTAGTCTTGGGATTCCAAAGAGCAATTAGCTGCATAATACCAACAAGACTAGTCTTGGGATTCCAAAGAGCAATTAGCTGCATAATACCAATAAGACTAGTCTTGGGATTCCAAAGAGCAATTAGCTGCATAATACCAATAAGACTAGTCTTGGGATTCCAAAGAGCAATTAGCTGCATAATACCAATAAGACTAGTCTTGGGATTCCAAAGAGCAATTAGCTGCATAATACCAATAAGACTAGTCTTGCGACAAGAATTAGCACTTTAACAACTTACCTAATAAGGAAATGTTTTATACCAATAGCTGATAGCATAACATGTAGATCTTTAAGAGCTACCTATTAAAACACTGTATACTACCAATAGCTAGTTTTAGGATGTAGAGGCCCTTTAACAACTACCTGGAATACAAAGAGACTTCACAGTACAAACGACTGTATAATACCAAAAGCTAGTCGTACGATCGGTGTACACTTTTGAACAAGAACTTACAAAGACCAAAGTACCGTGTAGCACTAACAAAGTCACTTTGATGACAGATTTACACCCATTTAACATGTATCCACTACAGTCTAAGAAAGATCAGGTGACACGCGCTGTGAAGTACCTATAGGGGTAGTCTGAGGACGACCCTTTAACACATATCAGATCTTTCTATTGCACGCCCCTTATTTTTCGTTTAGCCCAGCCCCTCCAGTTCCTTGACTCACCCTGTGCTGCGTTCTCTGCTTGCCTAAAAGAAAACTCATGATGAAGACCCACCTCGTTCATTTACTACTTACTCGCGAACTAGTTGACTTATTCACAAACAAACTTGCTTTAGAGTATGAAGTTGAGTGAACTCCCGCATTGAGCAAACAAGGAGACAACTGTGTTACGAAGTATTATTTTGGAGCAGGATTTAACCTCAAATACCATACTCTTATCATTTCGTTTTTTCTCCAGTTCGTCTCGCTTGAACTGTACAGTTGACATTTAAAAAAGGAGAGTTGGTTTAATAAAAAAAAAAAATCTATTTGCGAAAGTGAGGCGATACTTCGTTTCTCTACCTTAAACCGAGTTGTGCGCCACTTGTTACAGGTGTCAACAGATGCCAAAGGCCGGGTAGGTATTTTACTAAAACATACCAAGCGTTCGTGTGACCAGAAGAATGTGTTATAAGGTTTAATAGAGGTGAGGAATTTGTACCAACAAACATTAGATCTCAAATTCCTGAACCTATTTTTCTGCACGAAGATGTCGACAGGCTCGTAAGTTCGCGATTATGACCCATAACATCAACGTACACAAACTTTTCAAGGGTTATGTGAACACCTGGTTTTAAACGTATTCACCACATTGCAGAGTGTCATAGAGAAGAAGAAACAAAAATCCTTTCATAAAAGCTAAGCGAACACAAAGATGATCTAAGATACGTGGACTTTATTCGACACTGGTGAGTGATTTGCAAATGATTATATCGAAATAATTTTACGAACAACATTGCTAAATAGTTAATCAGTTATACTAGTAATACTTTAAAGAAACTGCAATTTACAGATTCTAGTAGTACTACTACCACATCTGCTGTTACTAGTAACTGTAGACAAAACTACAAAATACAATTACAATGGTAATAATTCTAATGTCCACGTTGGAGACAAGACGCATTCGATGGAAATGACATAAAGGTTATGGCGGGAAGTGTGTGTGTGTGGGGGGGAATACGAATCTTTATTTTAATCATGATAAACATTCTTCAAGAATTATATATAGGTATTTTCATGTGATATTTACAGCCAATTTACCTTTCGCTTCAGTAAACCTACGCAATATGTCGTCCAAAGTGTTAAAATGGGTTTGACATCTCTACAGATGTCCTCAAATGACCACTGGTGACATGTTTCCTTATCACGCATTGTTATGTGATAAAATACATATATCTACATTATCTGCGTTTAAAACTACTCTTAAATTGATATGTCCATTGACTGGATTGTTGCGAACTATTTTTTTCTTCTTCTCTGATTAGATCAGTGGTTTTCTTTCAGCTAGTCAGAATAAAAGGACGGTGATCTACCAGCGTCATATGCGTCATCACAGACGTAACTTGACAGCGCTACACGTTTTTCTCTGAATTTCGTTGTGTCTCCTCAGGCTAACCATCCGATTTGTTCGATTTAAATATTATATCCGGCTAGACATCCCACTGAGATATCAGATTAAAATATTATCTCTTTAGCATTCCTCTTTGTCTGGAAGGCTGAAGATATATTTAATTCAATTTTACTGTAAGCCAGTTCGATAATTACGTACAGATCTAGAGCCATCAAATAAACTTCAGAAAGAAAGTTTTGTGTAACTATATGTTGCCTTGATAATACCGTGATATCTGACAACGACGGTAGAATAACGTAAGATTACTTTGCTATCTTATTTTTCTCTAAAGTTCGCATTTACAATACAAATACAGCATAGCTCAAAATTGCATGTGAGACAAATAGTGGCTACATGCATTTAGTTGCATAAATATAAGTAGGACCTAAGGACCTTTTAGTGGTGTCCACTACTGGTTATTTGGATGTATGCCAAGGCTCACTTACAATACCAAGGCTAACACTGAGGAGAGTAGTGTTTCACTTCTAATCCCAAGGCTAACACTGAGGAGAGTAGTGTTTCACTTCTAATCCCAAGGCTAACACTGAGGAGAGTAGTGTTTCACTTCTAATCCCAAGGCTAACACTGGGGAGAGTAGTGTTTCACTTCTAATCCCAAGGCTAACACTGGGGAGAGTAGTGTTTCACTTCTAATCCCAAGGCTAACACTGGGGAGAGTAGTGTTTCACTTCTAATCCCAAGGCTAACACTGGGGAGAGTAGTGTTTCACTTCTAATCCCAAGGCTAACACTGAGGAGAGTAGTGTTTCACTTCTAATCCCAAGGCTAACACTGGGGAGAGTAGTGTTTCACTTCTAATCCCAAGGCTAACACTGGGGAGAGTAGTGTTTCACTTCTAATCCCAAGGCTAACACTGGGGAGAGTAGTGTTTCACTTCTAATCCCAAGGCTAACACTGGGGAGAGTAGTGTTTCACTTCTAATCCCAAGGCTAACACTGGGGAGAGTAGTGTTTCACTTCTAATCCCAAGGCTAACACTGGGGAGAGTAGTGTTTCACTTCTAATCCCAAGGCTAACACTGGGGAGAGTAGTGTTTCACTTCTAATCCCAAGGCTAACACTGGGGAGAGTAGTGTTTCACTTCTAATCCCAAGGCTAACACTGGGGAGAGTAGATGTAGGCGGAGGCTACTCTCCCCATTAAACACTGTTCATTCAAATTCATCACAGAGTGCTTCTGGAATGTTCACTCTCAACTGAAATGTACAATGTATGCAACGATATTGAAAGATAGATAGTTTTTTTTCTCAAAAGAAAGACTTGACCTGAATCATGGCACTTCTCGCCCCAGCCTTCTTGCCTGAGTTGGGATGGACAGAAGTGTCGTCAGAGACAGTGCATTGCACTCTCGCTGGCTCCCTCCCTCAAGGTAGAAAGTAAATGGCGCTTGCAGTCAAATCAAACGTACAGAATGGAAGTCAAAACCAATGAAATAAAGAAGCACCGCCAACGAACTTGAAAAAAAAAATCAGTGTCGCACATAAGCATCCTGGCTGAGCTTAAGTTGTCTGTCCCTTCCTTTAGCTACCCACCATGTTTATCTTAACACTTGTAGGGCTCAATTATTTGGCACTTCCACTGCCTTGATTGTCTATGGTTAAATCTCATTATAGGTCAACAATAACATTATAATATGCCTTCATTACAAATTATGTACACTACCAAACACAATCACTATAATTAGACAAAGTAATATTTCTCAGATCTAAACAATCCAAGACTGTTGCAGTCACATTTGCTACAAAGTTCCCAAATAGTGGCTGCATAAATACATTCTAAATAACGCGACACATTCTACTGGATATAAAAGAAAATGAAGGAAAGCACCTCAGAATTATAAAACGTTATACGTAATTGCACATGAATAAAATACATTGCTAGCTGAAAGAAATGTGAAAGTTACAAGTTAAAATTTACAACTCTGTGTTTTACTCACAATACGGCATTTTATCGTTCGGCTTCAAGCGGAGACTGCTGGAAATACATCTTTCTATGACAGAGAATTTTCTAACAGTGATGACTGTACGATATAAACACGATTTTATTTGACTGATTTATTAACGACTGGCTTTTATTAAATTCTAAATCAAGAGTACTAGATGGGGAAAGAGAAATGAATTAAACTACACTTTATTGACTACTTGTCAGCAAGAATATAAGAAGTCTTTTAAAATTCAGATATCTGTGCATTATATAACAAATGGAACTTTAGAATGATAATATATTTATTTATTTATTTATTACTGATGATAGCCACATAAACATATTACAATCTTTTTCTTACTTCTGTTCCGTGTAATCACGTCTACATCTGTTATAGCATGACCCGACAAATGCGCGATAGGGTTAGGGTAAGGGTTAGGGGTTAGGGTTAGGGTTAGGGGTTAGGGTTAGGGGTTAGAGTTATGGACAGAACGCGTCGTCCATCACGTTTTTGTCGGCGCGCATTTGTCGGTGAACCTCTGTACAGATGTGTTCGTGCGCGAGTTTGAATGAATATCTCACTGCACAATAAATTCATAATTATTAAATATTATAATAAATTCATAATTAAATTATTAGTAGGCAACTGTGTGTATGCACTTGTGAGAGCTTATGTAATTATGACAATTGCTCATAAACACTATTGAGTCATTAATAATTAATTTATTCATAAAGTGCAAATTGTACTATTAGAAATGAGACTGCTTTAATATCGGAATGATAGTGTATAATTTAAAAAAATTCAGATAGTTGTAAAAATACAGGAAGAAGTTCCTGAGGAATTTAAACAACGATTTTTGTCTTTAGTAAAATATCTAAAGCGTGTTCCACACTCCTGGAAAAGATCAAAAATTATACTTGAAAGATCTTTAGAATCCATTAAATGATCACAATCTTAAAAACCGGAACTTGCAAACACATCATCTTAAGAATTTATTTTGGAGACTACCTTTAATCACTTGTCGTGTGCGTGCGTATATGATAGGAATTTATTTTGGAGACTACCTTTAATCACTTGGCGCGTGCGTGCGTATATAATAGGAATTTATTTTGGAGACTACCTTTAATCACTTGGCGCGTGCGTGCGTATATAATAGGAATTTATTTTGGAGACTACCTTTAATCAATTGACGTGTGCGTGCATATGAGATAGAGGGGGGAGGGAATTTGCGTCGCAATGAATGAACAGAAAAAATTTTTTTTTTTAATACGACTTGCATGAGTCATAGTACGTGCAATTTTTATTATTATTAGTTTGGTTTATTTAATTTACATATATGCACTCCTTTCGCACACAAAGGTCAAACGCGCTTTTATTTGAAATGTCAAGCGAAATATACCTCTGAGTTTTTATATTCTTTGCATTCAGCCAAATTTTAATTCACACGTGCCTTTAACAAATTCAAGTAGATTGGCTCTACCAGCCAAGAGTCAATGGAATGTGAAGAATAATAAATATATGCCTCTATTCTGCCAGTTAACAAAACTTCAAAAAAATAAACTGGAGAAAAAACGGCTTTCATTATATTGGGATAATTTGTTAAAACATAAATCATATATATTTTTTTGTATTCTTATTTCAGTGTATATTTATAGTTGTAATTTAAACTTCACTTCTATTTTCAGTGATAATTTTGTTTTATTTCTTTAAATTTCAAATATTAAAATTGAATAATTCTAAATCTTGCATCTATTCATTTTTTAACATTGGAATTGAATGTAGCACAGTCATTGGCTGTCTCAAACGCATGATAACAATAAAAATAATAAGAGGAATATTTTTTTTTAAATACAAAATTAAATTTTCTAATTCGCGAAGAAGAGAGTTGCAGACATTAATTTTCGAAGAAAATAATTAAGGAAAAAGGGTGTACATCACTGAGAGAAAACAGTGGATACAGGTTCAACATTAATGCTTCAAATGAGTCTCCGCCATTCGTAACATCTATCGGATATTAATGTTTCAAATTAGTCTCCGCCATCTGTAACATCTATCGGATATTAATGCTTCAAATTAGTCTCCGCCATCCGTAACATCTATCGGATATTAATGTTTCAAATTAGTCTCCGCCATCCGTAACATCTATCGGATATTAATGCTTCAAATTAGTCTCCGCCATCCGTAACATCTATCGGATATTAATGCTTCAAATGAGTCTCCGCCATCCGTAACATCTATTGGATTTTAATGCTTCAAATGAGTCTCCGCCATCCGTAACATCTATCGGATATTAATGCTTCAAATGAGTCTACGCCATCCGTAACATCTATCGGATATTCTTGCTGAGAACACGGCACGAAAGGAAAGTTTAAAATAAAAATATTCCACCATCATTCACCTAGAAACTTTCCCAAAATTATTTTAAAGTAGACTGACCGTCCAGGTTCACGTTTCTTTATTAAGTTAGTTGTATTGCTTAATCTTTCTTGATTTTGAAATTTTCTTTCAACGGACTTTTTAAATAATATTTGCATTGGTTTCTTCCTTTATTTTCTAATTCTCTCGTTAAAAGTTACATACTTTTCCTATTTATTCCACGTGTGTGTGTGTGTGTGTGTGTGTGTGTGTGTGTGTGTGTGTGTGATACCTTTTGTAGATAAACACAGCGCATATGTTTCACGTGTATCGAATCTCTTTAGTTGTGTTCATTTCCATTCCTCCTGTACACCAAAAATGTTTATATAAGTACAGTATACCCCAGCACGTGTGCAAAACTGTTCATAATAGAATTTCAAATGTATAATCAGCATTTCATTATAAATTGTTTCCAAAAATAGCACAGCCTGAACGTACTGACAGAACGCAGACAATTCAGGGTGGAACAGGCAGGTTCAGTCAACCTTAGATCTTATCAGCATCACTCCAATCTCTCTTTGAGGTACGGGGTCCACCGCCCCCTTTACGTCTTACGCCCACCAAAAGTAAGCATTATCAGAAAGCTTTCCCAGATAACAATACTGTCTGTCTCGATGACGTTCTAGCCTTTTGTACGAGACCCGTATTGTATTTCAAGGAATTTACTTCCCTCTATTGGCAAAGCCAGAGTTAAAAGTAGTAAGACCTCGTTTACGCCAGAAATCCTGCGCTCTAAACGCCTCAGTGAAACCAGTCACTTAACTCGTCACTTGCTTTCAACAGGAGTACTGATTCATTGAATGTGCTCACGAAAACTGGCGTTGAAATATGAGAGAAATAATTTGTCAAGTGTGTTGAGGTTCGTTTGCTTTTTGTCCTGATTCAAATTACCGTGTCGAGTGAAGGCCATCCCCAAACAAATGACTTCCAGTACATCTTAGTCCACTTGATGCTGTAGGTCAAGAGGTCAAGCCGGATATTATGCGCGCAATTAAAAAATAAAACCTACTCATGCAGCCTGGGTGGGAGTAAATCTGTCGTGGTCAAATTGCAATGCTCATAAGAAAGTTGTCGGTGAAAATCGTTAAGAAAAATAGATTATCGACAAATTGTGAAAGTGTAGACTTGGAAGATGCAAATAAAATACCCCATTTTATGTAAAAAAAAAAAAAAATATCGTTTGTTAACAAGGAATGTTTATCACGGCGACATTTCAGGCTACAATGGTTCCTTGCGACATGAGAGTGGCCGCTAGTCAGACTGAGAAACTCGACACCTACTGTTTCCCATGGTAACCATCCATGCATGACGCTCTTGACTTACCTGGCATTGTATCCCTATCCGTGGGATATTCAAGGCGAGCATGTTTCTTATTGAATTATTCGCCTGAGATTCCGGCTCTCACATTATCTCCTGAGGTGCTCGGCTAACACAAACACGTCCAGAGTGTTAGGTTCACACTAAAACTCCCTAGGTAGCAAGCATACATAATAGCACAGAACCATTTCAAATTGATTTCAATATTTACGCTAAACAAAGTTGGTTCTAGATTAGTTTGTCGTTATGTGGACTGCCAATTATCTGAAGGCTTACTCGCCATGTAGTGTTCCATTTTACAAAAGGATACATTTCTTGAAAGTTACACACAGTGATACGTAGGAAACTTTGCCCAGCTTTATATCATTTGTAGGCCAATTTGCCAAGCATTGTCTCACTTGTAGGCCACTTTGCCCAGCATTGTCTCACTTGTAGGCCAATTTGCCCAAGATGGTCTCACTTGTAGGCCAATTTGCCCAGCATTGTCTCACTTGCAGTCAATTTGCCCAGCATTGTCTCACTTGTAGACCAATTTGCCCAAGATGGTCTCACATGTAGGTCAATTTTCCCAGCATTGTCTCACTTGTAGGCCAGTGTTTATCTCATTTTACAAATGGACTCATTTTTATTAGGGTCAAATAGCGATAAGTACGATTCATAGCATATGTCCATTTTAATCTCAGTAAGAAAGTTACCAGCGATATAGATGAAAACTAGTACTATACTAGCTAATTATAATATAGATGACATCTGGTAAGATACTAGCTAATTATAATATATATGACAATAGGTGTGATACTAGCTAATTATAATATATATGAAAACTGGTGTGATACTAGCTAATTATAATATATATGACAACTGGTGTGATACTGTATATTTAGAATTTCGTTAAAAGTCACGTGAACTCTCGTTTTTGCGTGGCAGAGAAAGAACAGATATTAATAGCCGACTCATTTCAATTCTTCGATAGGTATATATATATATATTTTTAAATCCAAATTTTCGGATTCTTTGGATTTTCTTTATTACAAGTTACTATAGGTTCGTTTAACAGAATTTTTTTTAAAAAAAACAAAAGCAAGAGATACACTTTAATGAAAACTATTGTTCAAATAAATACAACTAAAGCAACAAAATTCTATTTTATCAACATGGTTGTGTTTTGTATCTTGTGCCAAGTGCTGTGTTTTGTATCTCGTGTCATGTGATTTGTGTTTTGATTCTTGTGTTATGTGTCGTGTTATATATCTTGTGTTATATGCTATGTCTTTGTGTTTAGTATCTTTAGTTAGAAATAGTGCGATCAATTCACTTAATCCGTGGCTATATTCGATCTTCCTAGTATGAGATTTTAGAAAAGGATGTGTACGATAGACGGCGGTGTTGTGTCGCATCCTACAGCTTAGATGCGCACCAAGCCATACTCGCGTGATGGGACGATGTCTGACAGACAACGGTCAATTCCGTACACATAAAAACAATAAAGATGGATTGCAACAGTCAGACCCAATCACATAAAAACAATAAAGATGGATTGCAACAGTCAGACCCAATCACATAAAGATAGTTTACACAACTAGTGAAAAAAGTATGAGAGCCACGTGAAAGTTATAGTAATGTTTAATAAATTAAAAAACAACGACACTAAAGCAATGTTCTTTGTTCTAAATGAAACACTATTTATAAGCAGTTAGATCTCTAAAAGTATAATAAAGACCTAAATCTGTGTTCGTAATTACACTTTAAATATATAATTCGTCTTTAACTATTCTACACTCACTTTTGGTGCTGCGAAGTAATTTTGTTTATAAGAAATGGCAAAATTATGTTTAACAGTTAGTTTATACTACATGATAAAAATAAAAGTAAAAAACACAAATGCTTTTGTTTCTCTTTGAAGATTTAGATTTTATCATTTCATTTTTGTTGTTTTTGTTTGTTTTCTTTGCAGGATGCTGTTTTGTTTCAAAAGGAAAATACGCTAAGCTGATGATGTTTCTTCACAGGATATTGACGCCATCTTTTTCTTTTGTTTTATTGCTGGCAGTGAAATATATTTTCGGTAAGACAAATGTGTACAAAAATTACAATTTGCAATAGCTTGTATAATGCGATATAAATCTTTTTCTTTCTCCATGTATGAGTGCAATCTATTTTACCTTAGTAAATTGTATTCTTACATTCCATAGTTTAAAAAATCATTCATTTTCTTCGTATGTCTGAACAATCAAATATCATATAATCAAGACTTTATGAGGACTTCATTAAGTCAGTACGTTAACTTTTTCTAAAGGTATAATAGCAAAATCTCATTAAGAAAAGTTGAAAGACATGCAGTCTTTGGCCTCTGCACTCTGGAGACATCCGAATTGTTAAGACTTGGAGAAACATTAACTTGAATATGAATGTCAGTTGAGTAAATTTAATTGAAGGAAATACATCTCTCTAATACCAGTAATGTACATCTGAGCACTCTATAGAGACTTACTTCATATCTCATTATCGCGTAATATAATACTTTGTAACATTTCTCCTCTTGGAGCATGACAAAGAAGTAATAGAAATAAGAAATAGAAATTACTTTCATTTTGACGAACACATGCATGAAACCACACATATTTTTTCTCTTTTGATGATCGTTTAAACTTACATAACAACGTTCCATTGAAAAATAAAAAATAATTATTTATATATTATATACCTGTGTAAATTAATATTCACAGTATTACTTATTAATCAGCAATAAAAAAATAATATTTGAAACTTTAGCTGAATAGCTTTCGTCGAGACAGAAATTTGTGTATAGTAATAATAGAGAGCTAATGAACAATGCCCGTCAGTCAATCAGATGAGTGGTGATTTTAAAATAATCATCATACCAATACAATCCTGACATTCAAATCATTTTCACTATTCTGCTCTGGCATTATTAATTATTTTGTACTGATGAAGGCTAGCTATTGAGGTAAAACGACGACTCCTGTTACTGTGTATTGATGAAGGTTAGCTATTGAGGTAAAACGACGACTCCTGTTACTGTGTATTGATGAAGGTTAGCTATTGAGGTAAAACGACGACTCCTGTTACTGTTTTGTGAGCATGTTTTCTTTCTCATGATTGATAAACACTGCTTCTGCTGTTATTGTAAAATCATTATTGATCATTATTTCAATACAACAAATGTCATATACATCGCATCAAGCAACTGTTAGTGTTGGCCTTTTTCTCTCCTCCACTTGATATGCTTATTTGACCTGTACCTGTGTATTAGGACATGCCTTATATTTGTCATTTCCTACTGAATATTGTCTTGAGCTCCTAACTAGTGCTCTCTTGTGTACAAAGCAAATAAAGGAAGGGTGATTTTAATACCTGGCAATCTACACTTAGGGTAGATTAAATAGCGATAACAACAATGTAAGGTTGGGTTAATTGTCTGCAGTGGAGCTTCTGCAGCATTATGTAGGGTTCACGTACATGACCGTAGGTGGATATAGGGTCTACTTAAAATGTGTAGGAAGATGCAGGATCCATTTAAATTTATTAGATTGATGGACGGATGGACGGATAGATAAATAGATAGATAGATAAATAGATAGATAGATAGATAGATAGATAGATAGATAGATAGAGAGAGAGAGAGAGAGAGAGAGAGATAGATAAATAGATAGATAGATAGATAGATAGATAGATAGATAGATAGATAGATAGATAGATAGATAGATAGATAGATAGATAGATAGATAGATAGATAGATAGATAGATAGATAGATAGATAGATAGGTAGGTAGATATGCAAAAGTTGGCTCACTGTAATAATTGTTCATTGTTTTGCAGGACAAACATGCGTTTACACTGATTTCCCAGACATGTCTGGTCCTGATACCAACAGTATTTTCACTGCAGCAGCATCTACATTAACTGCTTGTAAACAGAAGTGTGATTCCAATCCCAGTTGCATTGCCCTTCAGTGGAGTGGTAAGATATGTTGGGGGTTCAGTAAAATGTTCACAGTTGCCACCTATACCGGAAGGACTTACTCCAACAAATCATGTGTAGAAGGTATTACCTTTATTATATTAAAATAGAAGTAATACCTATTTTTGTAGAGAAATTTCAGAGTAAAGTAAAATTTAATAGTACATGTTGAGATAAAGAAATTAGAGACGTAGTGAAATCTAAGCAATACATGTGTTTAGCAAGAAAATTCATGTAAGAATACATGTAAGTTTTCAAGTATTCAGGTAAAATATAATTTTAAAAGAATCATCATGTGAAAAGAAACTACATATATAGTAAGGGGAGGGAGGACAAATAGATGCATAGTAAATTCTGCTTTGGGTTCATACACATTACCAAAAATGCTTAGGGTTTTGTATTTATTTATTGTTTACGTATTTCTACTTCTTCAAATATTCCATTTTTCCTGTGTTCGCCAATTCACAGACGTCCTTTTGCTTGTGGTGGTCTTTACGTCTTGTGGCATCAAGAGCTTTGGGACTTTTTCTTGATAAACACGCTCCTTCAAAAATCTTCATTTGTCAAGTTATATATAGCCTGCCATGCTTTCGTCTTTTTGCACATACCCGTGTCTTATACCACCACAATCGTGATATTCATTGCGCCATACATAATACCAGTGTCTTATACCACTACAATCGTGATATTCATTGCGCATACATAATACCAGTGTCTTATACCACCACAATCGTGATATTCATTGCGCCATACATAATACCGGTGTCTTATACCACTACAATCGTGATATTCATTGCGCCATACATAATACCAGTGTCTTATACCACTACAAGTATGACATACATTGTACCGTACTTAAAGTGTCTTATATCGCTCCAAACATGACAGATGTAAGATGTGACTTGTACCGTAGAGGCGTGGCAGGAATGTATCATATATGTAACGCCCGTGTCTTGTACCACTACAAACATGACAAGCTATAAGTCATACATACTGTCAGTCTTACACCACTGCAATCAAGACACACTGCATACCATACATAATGTCGGTCTTATATCGCTACAATCCAGACACAATGCATACCATTCATAATGTCGGTCTTATATCGCTACAATCAAGACACACTGCATACCATACATAATGTCGGTCTTATATCGCTACAATCCAGACACAATGCATACCATTCATAATGTCGGTCTTATATCGCTACAATCAAGACACAATGCATACCATTCATAATGTCGGTCTTATATCGCTACAACCAAGACACACTGCATATCAAACATAATGTTGCTCTTATACTTCAACAATCAAGACACACTATCTGCCATACATAATTTCAGTTTTAAATCATTTAAGGGACACCACTCTGAATACATAATTGTTCTGCTTGGTTTACCCTATTTCTTTGTCAGATTGATATTTTCAAATATGTTTACCGCACAGGCAATTCAAATTTGGAATATAATTACCTGAACCTGTTTTTAGCCATGATCAGTTAACAAAGGTTTGATGGTCGTCTGATGTAAAATTAAAATTATTGACGGATGTGAACGGAAAAAACTGGTGAATGGTGACGACTTAAAATTCACTAAAATGTGGCATTACACAAAAAATATTTGCTACGTAAGTACATCAACAGAATCCACCCAGGCCACAACTACAGCGGTATCGACGGAACCTATGAAATTGACCACAGGATCCTCTTTGGTGACCTCTAGTGAAGACACTGTATTCAGTGTTTCTTCCAATTCGATTTCGGCTAATAATTCAACGGGTATGAACAGTCCCTAATGTCAATAAAAATCGAATTGTTCATTAAAAGAGTGTGAAGTACTAAACTTTAATATGGTTGAGGGTTCGTGCAAAATGCGTATCTGAAAACGTCCATTGTGGGTGTTCATTTTCTTTTCTATCTTTTCTCGTTTTGATTTAATTTTTAAAGGCTTATAATGTATTGTTTGTTATTGCTTTGATATAGTTTTTAATCTCTTTATTGTACTTTTGTTTGCATAACAATAATTTACTTAGCTTGCAATCTGTATTTGTAACCATGGGTTCCTATAACAATAATTGACTTAGCTTGCAGTCTGTATTTGTAACCATGGGTTCCTATATTACGGATCGATACTTTTATTTTCATCCTCTAATTTTTATCACTAATAATTATAATTAGTTATCTTAAACGCACATGACAGGGTGGTAATACTAATATGCTCTCTCAATTAATGTTTTTACTAGTAAAATGGCTTAACCCTTTATCTTTAATATGGACACTAGTATTAAAGTATCCAGGAGAGTTCCTTTACGTTCATCCTTAAATATAAATTCATTGGACTTGTACACATAACTATCTCTCGGTCATTCAAATGTCATTACAACTACGTTCGTTCGTTCCTAAATCCCCACACCCCTAACCCTGTTCTACACACTCTGCTTCATTAAGAAACGTTTCAGCCTCTAGGCCTACTAATGACGTCATTACAATTAAGCTTTTTTGTTCCTAGATCAATCCTTCAGTCCTTAAAATTACGTTCAGTCATCCATACATCTATATCTCAATCCTACAAATTACGTCACTAAAATTACGTCCGCTCGTTCCAGTACCTCTAAGTCTTATGACTGATTCCGCTACAAGTAACATATTTTAACAATATGGGAATAAAGAATAACTTATTTATGCAATAACGTTACTTTAAGATACACCAAATAGTGTCCTGTACACATTATAGATCATTACCTTGAAAATGTGAAAATTTGAAAATGTGATGATCAATTGATTACAACTGATCTTTTCATAAATGTAAAACACTGCCTATCATTACGCTTATTTTCTTTAATGGCGCAATGTTCTCTCTCTATATCACTCATGAAACACTCATGAAACACTCATGAAACAACTCAAACTTAGCGAAAACCATCTTTTCATTGTATCGCTAACATAATTGACACATGCATTCTCTAATCCACTTTATTCACAAGAGTAACATTATAATGTTGAACATTGCAATATGTGTCACGGTGTGTCAGAATGGTTCAATAGGTATATCAGTGTGCAGGGGAAACAATTTTGAAACTGTCGATAGTGATAGTTTGGAGAATGTATGAATAAATCATGACGTAAATATGCAATAATTATCATTAACGTATACTTCTTTCGCAACAATTGTTAATTTCACATGTCACTCTCATGTCGACTGCGCCTTTAAACAAAGATTAAACCAAAACAATATTGATAGAGGCGATGATTTTAGGTAATTATATTTCCTGAAAGTTTTTGTCGATTTGACTCTTTCACTCAGGCATTATATTTACAGAGAATGAACGGGACTGAATTGAAGAGGGGAAAAATAACACTAAATATAAATATATTGTCTTTTTATTTATCATAGCAGATTGAACTAATATTATTATTTGTATTAACTATTTATGAGTTGTCCTGACGTGTAAGGGTTAAAGTTTTCACTATACTGTCTAGGGGCTTGAAGTAGGTTTTTAAATGCTTGAGGCAGGTCAAAGTATTTGAGGTGGGACAAGATGTTTGAGATAAGTCACGATGTTTGAGGTAGGTCAAAGTGATGAAGGTAAATTAAGAAGTTAGAGGTAGATCAAGCTATTTGAGGCAGATGTTTGACAGAGGGCAGGGTGCTTGAGACCGACAAATACATGTTATCATATACACTTGCACTATTCTGTTGCTACAGCGTGTTATAGCCTAATTTGGCCTAGCTAGAGAAATTGCAGGATTAAATTGCAACAAATTCCCACAAACCTACCAGTAGTCTACAGTTACACTTAATGGAAATAATGACGTTGTTTTAAATATGTGTAGTTTTCTTTCAGTTCAATTAAATTTTTCTGCAAAATGGGCAGAAATGTAAGTGTACGTTAAAGTACTAATGCTCCCATTAACTTCTCTGTCATAGAGGGCAGAGCAATTTCCTTTATTAAAATATTAAACACTGTGTGTCTCTAACAATTTGTTCTTAAATAATTGAATATACACTATATATTTGCTCTATAACACACATAATAAGAGCAATTTCCTTTATTAAAATATTAAACACTGTGTTTCTCTAACAATTTGTTCTTAAATAATTGAATGTCTACTATATAAATAAATACAATTATGCCTATGTTAGTGGAGACATGTATATTTCTATGGGAATGTATGACGTAAGTATACACACAAACAAAACGCATGCTCTTCATGGCATCCCCTTTTTTTAATTTCTTTGCGCTCTCTCTCTCTCTCTCGCTCTCTCTGTTTCTAGTTTTGTTTGTGTTCTGTATCTCTCTATGTTTCTTTATATCTCTCTGTTTTTATTTCTGTCTTTCTGTTTCTACTTCTGTTTGTCTGTCTCTCTCTCTCTTTTTCTCTCTCTTTCTCTCTTTTTCTTTTACCTTCTGACTGTCGAATAACTTATAGAGTCAATACTCCTTTGAAAACTGGAATTAATTATACCAACTGCTATTTTATTGTCTTTGTAAAACGATACTCTTTTAGTTAATGATATAATAGTTGGATCACTTCCAAAAGTTGTGATTTTATTACAAATCGTGAACGGTACATGTACATTCGTTGATTTATCCGTGTGAATGTATGTATGTGCCGTATGATTATGCGTGTGAAATAGAAACAGATAGACAGATAGATGTGTGTGTGTGTGTGTGTGTGTGTGTGTGCGCGCGCGTGCGTGCGTGATGTGTGTGAAAAATATGAAAAAGAAGATTGATAAAGGAGATTAAAAAAGGAAAGATAATGGATTAATGAATATATAAGTAAATCTCTAAGCCTTTATATATTTATTACATCCTTTATTAAATAGAAAAGCGAACTTTAAATTTTCTTAAGCAAAATAATGACCGTTATAATTTTACACGTAATATACTAAAATTACATAAAACATTTGAGACATAGTTTTTCTTTAGTAATCGACGAGAAATTATTTCACGAATGGTACACAAAATCTTTGCAGATACTACCACAACGGTGACAACCACAACGCTTCCAACTGTCCAAACTACCCATACTACTGCAGGTCAGTCTGCCATCATAACTATAATGACATTCTAATGTCGAAATTTCTTTTTTCTCATTAAAGTCTGCATTTCTAAGTTCTTTTTGGCTTGTAAAATGAATTTATAGAAGATTTATTTTTTTGCTGTCTGTAGTTTAATATGATTGAGATTTAGTCAAATCCAATAAATCTAAAATAAAATAAGATAGATGTGTGTGTGTGCGTGCGTGCTTTGCAGATACTACCACAACGGTGACAACCACAACGCTTCCAACTGTCCAAACCACCCATACTACTGCAGGTCAGTCTGCCATCATAACTATAATGACACATTCTAATGTTGATATTTCTTTTTTTTAAATTAAGGTCTACATTTTACCTTCTTTCTTGGCTTGTAAAATGCATTTATACAAGATTTAATTTTTTTGCTGTCTGTAGTTTAATCTATTTTTTTTCCATTTTGTTTAAGCTGTGATTTCATCTCCCTCTCCCTTTCCTTTGCCATTTTTTTCTTTCTTCTTTTTCTCTCTGCCGCTAATCTTGAACCAAAAAAAAGTAATATGAGTATTATGTAGACTACAGATATGAGTGGCCTTCAAAATAAAATATTTTATTTTACATGTTCTTTTCAATTAAAGCTAATTTTATTTCGCTTTTAAAAAAATTATACTAACAAAACTAATTATTTCAATATACAATTGAATAAATAATAAAATAACGTAGTAAAGACGTAACAGACACTACTCCCACCAATAAAATGTGCACAGGCAATGAATATAATCTATTTTAATTTATTACTTTTCCTATTATGATTGTTAGCACAGTGATTTCATGAATTATCGCTCTAATTTGCAAGTTAAAATTCAGCCTTTGCAAGTTAAAATTCAGCCTTTCAGTACAGTGATTTCACGACATTATCATTTCTAAGTTCGTATTCATCGTTTCAAAAGTACAATAGAGATATTTGTCTATAATTTCAATTTTATAACAGTATATATTAGGTAATACTTGTTCTCTCTCTCTCTCTCTCTCTCTCTTTCTCTCTCTCTCTCTCATTTCCTCTTGTACCTATGTTGTTTACACGTTTCCTTTCTCATTCTTACTACATTTCTTCTAGTCTTTTTAATATGACGATCTCTATTTTCCTCTTATCAATATCATATTCATCTTCAACATCATGACATTGACCTACTACGATATTAGCTTTGACCTCGACCTTTCGTTATCATAACAGTCAGTCCGCTTAGTCAGGACAAGATCTTTCTGTCATGGAATGTGCTATAGCAATCTTAAGTTTTGTTTTAACCGTGTTTTAACTAACTCCCGAACTTGGTTTATTTCGGCGGTCTTTTCAGTTTATAAGGTTTTGCTTTTCTTCCTGCTTGCATGCATTTTTAGTTTCGCATTTCGGCGCGAATTTTTCGATTTGTAGATAGACATTTTGTTCTCATATTTTACGTTCTGGGAATAAACTTCGGAGTTAATCCGCAGCTGCAAGAAGGTATGTATTTTGTATTATTGTTTAACCAAATTACATGTTCTTACTATTGTCGGTTACACAATTTTCTACAATCTATCTATCTATCTGTCTATCTATCTATCTATCTATCTATCTATCTACGTACCTACCTACCTACCTAGCTACCTACCTATCTATCTATCTAACTATCTATCTATCTATCTTCTGTCTAACTATCTATCTATCTATCTATCTGGCTGGCTGGCTATTTATCTATCTATATGTCAGTCTATTGTCTATATATCTGTCTCTCTCTGTCTGTATGCTTGAGCGTGTTTGTAAATATGCATGTATTCATACATATGTATATATGTGTGTGAGTGTATATACAGTACAGATATATTTATTTGAAAGTGTGTGTGGTGTGAGAAGTTAAGAAGATGTTATAGAAAGACTTAAAAACCAGAACGTGACCGACACACACGTCTACTCACACTTAGCAGGTGTTACAAGCATTTGATGATTTAAATGATATTTTGTACATTGGTCATCACAAAACATTTACTACTCTACTCCCAATCGAGACCTGACGAAACATACTATGACAAAGTTTAAAACAAACACAAACACTCATAAGATGGATGATATAAAAATGGATGATATGAAAACTTTATAGAAAAGAGTAATGGTGGCAGAAGTGTTCACTGTGTAAAATATTAAGAGCTTTTGCATATCTAACTCTTTTGCACTTACCTGGCTGCTACTATGATGACCGACGGTGAGGGGGTTTCTCCATTGACCTGCTGCCTAGACGTGCAGTGCAGGCTGTGGGCTTGACTATACATTCGCTTGTATCTAGGAAACAGTCGTCGGCCGAGGCCTATCGATTCGGTTACTTGTTGAGGCTCAAGACGGGCAGATAGAGATAGTGCCAGTTGAACGCCAATGGCATAGATAGGGTAGATAAAGTACCCATTCTACAACACATAAATCTCTAATGAACACTGGAGTGACGCAAGGCGCACGCCATTCATATTACATGTGAACGAGAGGAAACAGAAAAGGATGGTTAAAAATAGCACATATATATAAAAAATCGGACACGATTGAATAATATTGCTAGGGTCTTTTACACAAAAGAACAGCTAACAGTGAGAGGCGAAACTGTAAGACATAGTCTACATCTGCAAGTTTGACAGTAGATTCTGGCCTTGACAGTCTGAAAGATGAATGAAATTTCGGCGATCACTTCTCGTACCGTCACAGTGTGTATGCGTTTTAGGTGAATCATAGGTACACAGACAGCTAATTAGACAGACAATCAGATAGATAGATAGATAGATAGTTGTTAGTAAAGAGCCTTGAGTGATATTTCAAAGATTACTCCATTACTAGCTTTTACAAGAATATTTATTTCATAAAAATTACGTCATTTCTCGCTTCCTTTCAGCCGTGTGTACTATGGCGCAGAATGCCAACACGAATGGAGGCGTAAACTATGCATTTAGATTTGGTTTTAATCAACTTTCGGAGTGTGAAACAGCGTGCAAACTCGTGCAGCAGTGTGTTGCATACAGCTTTTACAGTAACGTCTGCTATTTGCACTTGACACTCACCACCACAACATTAGTGGGCAGTTGGTACGGCTTAAAGCAGCCATGCGATGATGGTAAGATGTTGTGTACGACATTTTAAAGAAATTGAGAGCAGTGATGAATAAAATCCTAAATTGTTGATATCCCCCCACCACCATCAATTATGTTTCATCGATTTAAAGCACTTGTGTATTACCTTAAAAAGTTCTAAATTCAAATATAAGAAAAGAAGCAAAATCTTTTATATAGTATTTATTTCTTAAATAAATGAAAGAATAACTTGTTGCAATTGTTGTGATGGAGACATCGGTTTTATGAAATCTGAAGACATTGCTTGATGAGAGGGCGTTTCACTTTACATGCATTTCTGTATGCCTACTTCAAGGTTCTCAGTGCTGCTTTCTTGGCATGAAGGACTTTAAAGGAGTGTCTAGTACCTTGACCTTGGCGAGTGACGTCGCGTCATGCGAAGCTTTCTGTCTCTCTGCATCAACTTTTTGTATGGCTGTCACGTATAGTCTAAACGTGTGTTACATATACACAACTTTACCAAGTGGCGTCACAGCAAACAGCCAGAGCACGTATTCCGTCAAAGTGTGTCCAGCAGGTAGGGCATTTTTGACCATTCACTTCTATTTTTATTCTGTCGAAATGATTTTTCTTTATTGCGTATTTTATATACTAAGGTGGCATTTTAAAAAGAAAAACTGTAAGATTTAAAGTTAAGGAATTTGTTCGGAGTTACAGTCCACCTTGTAAAACAACAGTTATTTTGATGACGGTAGAAACCAGAACATAATTGCTTCGTCGTTTCAGGAAAATTATTTCGAAAGAGTAATTAAGCAACGCTCCCAGAATTAATGAAACTATTCATTATTTTAATGGCCAGAACGTTTGAATTCAAGCTTAATGTAACCGCTTATTCCGTTTAGGTTGCGTTCTTGCTAAAGTACTTCTGTGTGCCGGATAAAATAGCATCAAAAGGAAAAGTTCTTCTTTTGTGAAGAGATGCGTGTTTTAAAGAGTTTTTTTGAATATTTTTTTTTACATAATTCGCATTTGCTGACGGTTTTGAATTATTTCATTTGGTGAAGTTATTAACTGGCCATGGATACATTTCTTACCATTTTCTTCATGTCAGTATTTATTTTGTTTCAATTCTCGGTGGAGTTCAGTAAAATGCCATTGAGGTCAAGGATGATTTAAAGATGAATGGTAAACTGTATTATAATTATTTTACGCTCAGACGACGACTACATTTAATGTAAAGGAAACGTAATGTTGAATCTCTTAAGATGTAGGTAGGTTGAGTTGTAAATATTTTAGTGTAAGGTTTACACTGTGATAACAAGATTCAGTTTTAACCCGGGTTTAGGTTTTGCTGCAATTGTTTTATCATAAGTCTTAAATTATCACATTGTTACTGAAGATCTAAAGCATAAATTGTCATAAAGTTATCAGGTATAGACCTTCGTTGCAATGAAATAAAAAAACTGTAAGACATTATTGCACTGTAATTATTATAGTAGGACATAACTTATATTGAATTTGTAAAGGTGTGGTCTAGATTATGCTGTAATAGCATACCATTATGTTTCTAGATTTCTGTTAAAATTGATTGGCTAGGCCTAAAATTCAGATCGTGTTTAAATTATCAGAGTAAGGCATAAGTAGTGCTGAAATTAATACTGTAATGTTTATGTGTTAATAACTATTACGGTACCTTCAAAGTCTATGCGTTAAGGCTTAAGTTGACTTAGGAATGACAGAACACAATTCACGTCAAGAGCTAGAACGAGGAAAAATTGCTAGGCTAAAATTATGGTTATGTTAAAATTATTAGGGTAAGATTATGGTTTTATTGAAATTATTATAACAAGATTAGGTTATGTTAAAATTATTAGGGAAAGATTATGGTTATGTTAAAACTATTAGAGAAAGATTATGGTTAGGCCTATGTTAAAATAATTGTGGTAAGATTATGGTTATGTTAAAATTATTAGGGTAAGATTAGGTTTATGTTGAAATTATTAGGGTAAGATTAGGGTTATGTTGAAATTATTAGGGTAAGAGTATATTTATGTTAAAAGTATTAGGGTTAGATTAAGGGTGTGTTAACATTATAGGGTAAGATTTTGGTTATGACTATTACAATGACTACGTGCGTAGAAATTAGTAACGTGTGTCTCAAGCTGTATTTAAATGCTAAGGTAATTTGTAATTTTTGATGACAGTGTTAGAGCGAAGTCTGGTTTTACGTTGATAGCATTAGCGAAATTCTAGTTTGTGTTGGAACAAATGCGCAGTAACAAAGCAGACTAATACGTTCCTGTTAAATTGCAGGAACTCCTGCTGGAACTTTCACGCTTGCACAGTATTGCCAAGGTAGGTAACCGAGTTTAATTAAGATAAAGCAAATCAATGCCATAATTTGAAAAATAAATAAAAGTGACTTGTTTTCCTCTCTCGTGTGCTTTAAAATACTGGACATTGCCATGAGACGTGCAGGTTAAATTTTGTTCTTCTTTATTACTCTTGTCTCCATGGGCCGTAAAACCTGGCGTCAGTCTCCAGAAGAGTGCTCAGTATGGGCGAGCAAATAAAAATTAACAACTGTACTCTTGTCTTACGTCACAGTCTCCAGAAAAGTGCACAGAATGGACCAGTTGGACCTGCCTGATCCATCTATCTATCTATCTACCTACCTACCTACCTTCCTATCTATCTAATCTATCAATCAATCTATCTATCTATCATCTATCTATTTATCTATCTATCTATCTATCTATCTATGTATCTATCTATCTATGTATCTATCTATCTAGGTCTCTCTCTCTCTCTTTTTTTTTTCCCATCATAAGGAGTGCCCAAGGTTGGATTACTTTTACGATTTAACAAGATATATATCAATTAAGTTTAGAAATAGGGATGGGCAAATTTACTCCGCCAAGATATCTTTAGCAAATACATAAAAGACGATCATAATGAAGACATCTAAAACAAAGTCATCCATAGCAAAGACATCCATGAAAAATATATCCTTAAGAAAGACGATCATAACAAAGAGTAAAACCATTCTTAATAAAACCAAAAAATGCATGACATTCATAGTAGAGACATTTTTACAAAACGTCTAATGTAAAGATGTTCATAACAAGGTTGTTAACAACAATGACGTCCACAGTTAAGCAATCAATAATAAGCAGGTTTCATGGAACATGTCAAGTCTCCTGTACTGTTCGTTTATTTCTTTACATTCAGACAGAAATTGTAGAAGAAGATGAGAAATGTTAGAAATTGCACTCTTTCATTGAATTCTAAACAAATAATTCTCTTTGTAATACTATAAACAGTTGTTAAGATATATTAGACCAAGTATACGATCTTAATGCAAAACAAAACAAAAACATAAATGATAGATTTACCTGCCGGTAGTACATTTTTTTTCTAATCTCATAACAACGAAATGATGAAAATAGTAAAGATGCAATACATTCATAGTTCATTTGTTTATTATTATTATTATTATTATTATTATTTACAGGTGGCACTTCTTTGAGATGGTCAGCTTTACTTCTGCTTAGCTCTTGTAAGTAACACAAATGCACGATCACACACACATAAACACACAACCACATAGATAGATAGATAGATAGATAGATAGATAGATAGATAGATAGATAGATAGATAGATAGATAGATAGACAGATAGATAGATAGATAGATAGATAGATAGATAGATAGATAGATAGATAGATAGATAGATAGATAGATAGATAGATAGATAGATAGATAGATAGATAGATAGATAGATAGATAGATAGATAGATAGATAGATAGATAGATAGATAGATAGATAGATAGATAGATAGATAGATAGATAGATAGATCTTTGTCATGAAGAAATTGAATGGAGGCTTTTATTCTGAAATCTGCAAGAATAGGTCCTCATTTCTCGTTTGCAGTGACCTCTATGTTAAAACAGTGACATCTATGCTTAAACAGCGCTAAATGGCTTCTCTTGTTTCCTTTCTTTCAAACCTGCGCACTACTGATTTTGTTGGGATTTCGGTTTGTCTTCATTTTCCCGACCACCCTCTATAGTCTATACAATGCCTTGCGCTTCGTCACGCTTTCATCCCCTAAAAAAATTAAATCAAGAAAAACGTGCATGCAGTCTCTAATTGTTTATTTGAAAAAGTACAATCTAACGGCTTTCACAAAAAAATCCTCGTGCGACAAAAGATCGCATCCTTATGTCACAAGGAGGTCCAACGTTTCTCAATATAGTAGTCTCCAGTAAGGGTATCCGAAAACGACATAATCACCCATGGTTAATGTTTTGAATAGTTACTTCATTATACTACGTGCTTTAATGTATTAACATCAATATTTTTAATTTGAATAGCAATCATAATAGTACAAAGAGTATATTTCTTCGAGAAATCATGTATGTTTGTAGTATGTATATAAGTATGTGTGTGGTGTGTATGTGTTTGGTGTGTATATGTGTAGTGTGTATATGTGTGGTAAATGTGTGTGTGGTGAGTGTGTGTGTGTGTGTGTGTGTGTGTGTGTGTGTGTGTGTGTGTGTGTTTGAGAGAGAGAGAGAGAGAGAAAGAGAGAGATTCGGTTATTTTCTTCATTAAAACATTTTTCTTTTTTTCCAGGTCTGGCACATTTTATACTGACGAATCTCCACTTCTGATAATTCGTTATTAGAAATGTTTCTGTGCTTTTGCCTGTACATTTTACGTTCCTTAGTGATTATTGATTTAAATTTCAGTTCTGTTGGAATAAATGAAAATTGAAATATACTCAGAGTTGTATTCTCACCATGCATTGTTAATTGAAGTATATTTTATATTTTACACAGTTATATTGTTGTTAGATGACATAATACTTTGGTATGATAAAGTATTCACAATCTATGTGTTCATAAGAAAATATATTTTTAATGAAAATAAATTATATATAATGCACAGTCTATTTATCGACATATTTTTCTGTTATCTCGCATATAAATTAATTTTTCCTGTATAGATAGCTATCTGTAAATAGGTGTTTGTTTGAGTGCATGCAAATTGTATATATTAAATAAACAAATAGTTTAGTCTGGTTTTGGTATTCTTTAACAAGTTTTTAGCTACACTTTTCTCACAATTGTTTTATGAGCCCCCAAAAATAACAATACTCTGTGTTAACAAATTTCCTTTAGCAAGCATTATATTGCGCGGTACATGAAAAACCAGACAACAATAGGATAATATCAAAAAAAAACAAAAAACATTTGCGTATAATTTAAAGTATCTGTAATATGTTTTGCTCGGTTGTACTTGCTGAACAAAGTTCGCTGTATTTTGTAGAAAAATTTCGGAAATGTACACAAGTTTTCCAAATAAGCATCATAGTAAATATTAATTATATTTCATAAAAAAGCTTTATTTTTCGAGGAAATTATAAGGTTGTTCTCACTTTTTGAGACTATTATATTTACTCAATCACATTTTTATAATATTCTCTCTTTTCTATAGGATCTTCCTTTGCTTTTAAGTCATTACAGAACGTATTTTGGAGGATATATTTTATTCTTTTAAGAATAATATGTAATCATATATTTTTGATATTCGAGTCAATATTTTTATCACTGAGATAATAAAATAAATGCGGTCATTATTTTCCTCATCGTGAAAATTCATTAAATTTGAGTCATTGTTTTCCTCACCGTGATAATAAATTATATCTGCGTCATTATTTTCCTCGTTGTGATAATAAATTTGCGTCATTTTCCTCGTTGTGATAATAATTAAATCTGCGTCATTATTTTCCTCACTGTGATAATAAATTAAATTTGCGTCAGTATTTTCCTCACTGTGATAATAAATTAAATTTACCTCATTTTTCCTCTTTGTGATAATACATTAAATTTGCGTTGCAGCTGCTGTAATCGAATGATTTTTATTTTTATTTTTACATGTTCGATCTGTTATATTTATATGCTTCTTCCGAAAGACAAAGATAATTTTAAAAAATATATGACGAGGTTGGATTCTTAGAATTCAACTTATTATGTTTTTTTTAATCTCTTCTGCAATATTTCCACAATTGTGTTTAGACGATTTCTAAATCTCATTGCACGTTTTAGTAGAAAGAAGGAAGTGTCATTTTAATCATAAGGAAGTGTCATTTTAATCATAAGGAAGTGTCATTTTAATCATGCCATTCTTTTTTCCAGCAAGCATTCTATCGTCATTAACGCATTTGTTGAGTAACAATAATAGCATCCTCTTAGTTCAGAGTTTTATTTAAATCTACATTAATCTTTCTAGTGTTTTGTTGTTTCTTTTTCCTATATTTTATTTAATAAATATTGTATTATATGTTTGTATTTTCATTCTGCGGAGATTGTTGAGCATTCACCCCAGTAACGACTTTTGAATTTTAAATAAGTTTTTTTTTGTTGTTATGATCATTCCCCGAATGTCAGTCGAACGGCTGACGTGTGTGATTTTGTACTGACAATTGACAATAAATTAATGGCGTTTGACAAATGACTTATATACTAAGATTAATAATTTAACGATGACTGTCAAGACACAGGACTAACAACTGATTGATACCTTATTACAATTTTACCAGAATTAAATGTCAATACACATGACTAGCAACTGAGTGGCACTTTATTACAATTTTACTAAAAGTAATTGTTAAGACGCATGACTAAAACCTGGTAGACACTTTATTATAATTTTACTAGAAGAAAGTCTCAAGACATATGCTTACCTGCTGATTGATACTCTATTAAAATTTTAGAAGTAGCTGTTAGTACACAAGAACAACAACGGAATGACATTTATTACAATTTTACTAGGATTAACTGTCAGTACTCATGAAGAACAACTCTATTACAATTTTATTAGAAGTACTTGTCAAGATATAACTAATAGTTGACTGAGAGCTTACTATAATTTGACTAGGAATGACATGATAGTATCAGTTAACTTATTGATATTTTCTGTAAATTGACTTAGAGGTGGCTGTCAAGACACAAGGCTAATAATTGATTGACATTTTACATTAATCTGATTGGCTGCCAAGATCCAGGACTAACGAATGACTGTCGATGTTCTCAAATTTGCCTAGGAACGACTGACATTTTCTAATGGATGACTGAAAAATGGCTGGCAAATATTGTGTATTTATAACTGACTGTGTATTGATTGAAAATTACTAACAAGTTATGGACAATAACTACAATTGACTTTGACAAGTGTTTGATAAGTGACCAGGTTATAGACGATAACACGTAACCACAATGAAACCAGCGTTGGTTAAAGACATCATTAATTAAACTTGTCCCTTTATTTGATTTAAAATATATATGGACACTGATAACAGTTCAGCAACGTTTACATCTGAACTTTTTGTTTGTTTTACTTATAATTTGTTTATCTATACGGATAATTTACATTAACTTGATTTAGTTCTTTACCTTAATATTAACTCTGTTTATTTGTTTACTTTAAATGTACTGTGAAATCTATTTTTTCATGATAAGTGTCATTAATGTTCTTTAAAGTTTGAAGCGTGATTTACGTCTGATGTTCTTTGTGAATTATTGATTTTGTTTATTATAATTTATAGTACATTTTAATGTTTTCGTTTCTGTTTTATATAAATGCTATTTCTACTTTATGTTCATTGTGATTTATTTCTACATATATTACATGGAATGTTTCCTTTTCTTTAAAGCACAGTGTGATATTTTTTGTTTTTATGATGAACTAAGTTTTATAGCTGTGATTGATTTTTATGTTAATTATTATTTCTGTATTTTGGCAAATATGTTTTATTGTGTTAATTGTTATTTATATTTACTATGAATTTTTTAAAATAGTATCTACAATTCATTTCTTACAAAATATGTGATTTTTATTTATATTAATTGTGGTCATTTGTTTGATTTAAAAGTACTTGATACGTTTATAGTAAATGTGATTTCTTTCTTGAGGTGAATCGTGAATCTTATTATAGTCATTCACCATATTTGTATGAGGTTGCTTAGTACTCATGATTGTGATTTTCTGTTAAAATGTATGACGTCATTGATTCAAATAAACAATTTCAGTGGTTTGATTTCACCGTTTCATAATTATCTATATATATAATATATAAATATTTCCATTGACAGAAGTTGAATATACTGATACCCTTACTCTAATCCCAGCCCACCCCGCTTCTTACATATTTTAATCGTCAGTGGTTTTTTTTATTCTTTCTTTGTTTCTTTCTAATAAACATGTTTCAATTCAGAGAATACAAATTTCAAGATACACAGCAACCACACTAATTTTCTACAACTTATTTTATTCCTCTTTTAGTTTTCTTTTCATTTTGGGGTGCCTTTTAGTCATCGTAATGTCTCAGTTACGATGCAAAGAAAAAGAACAGAATAATACAGCTGGCATTAAAATTCGTAACAACGAACTGACGGAGGTGTAAATGGCACCAGAATATCGGCTTCTGGCCCACTGGCCTACTCGACAACATTTACTGAAAACAGCTTTGCATTTTGCTGAATTAAGTGGAAGTATTACTGAAAACAGCTTTGCATTTTGCTGAATTAAGTGGAGGTATTACTGGAAACAGCTTTGCATTTTGCTGGATCACCAGGGTGTATTACTGAAATAAAATGACGTTATTCTCACTAAGACATTATTTTGTTTTTTGTTTTTTGAATAGTTAGAAAGTAATCTTTTCGATTGAAAAATACCTTCAGTGACTAGTGATTAATTTTTCTTGTGCTTTGGTCTTCGTTCCCTTGTGGTAATTGTTATTTAATAAATAGGATTTATAGTGACCCTGCTTTAGTTTATATTCTAATAATAGTTACGTAAGAGAAAAATCTATTCTAGTTTGAATGATATACATGCGTGCGTGTATGTGTAAAGGTTAAAATTTTAAAATGTATCTACTAGCCATGCAAAGTTAAATATATTGCAATATTTATTTAGTTTAAAACAGTAGTAGTAGTAGTAGTAGTAGTAGTAGTAGTAGTGGTAGTAGTGATAGTAGTGGTAGTAGTAGTAGTGGTAGTAGTAGTAGTAATAGTGGTAGTAGTAGTACTATTGTTATTATTATTGTTATTATTATTATTAATGTAGGAGGAATATATAAGATTATAAATCAGTATTTCTTTTACTGTGCATGATTCTAATGCAGATTAATTAAATGTAAATATTTTACTATGAAAAAGATTCGCGACTAAATGAATGCAATACAATATTTTTTGTATTATGCAAGTTTAGTTATCACGCGACATAATACATGTCGTTTCAAGGTTAATAATTTAAGGCTTATTAAGAGGCTAAATACAATGCCACCAGATGCACGTTTTAATTTATAAAATATTTATCGCGAATGGATGAACATTATGCAACATATATATATATATGTGTGTATATATATACTTTTACCACTGAACCAAATACACTTTACACAATTAAAAATATACAAAATGTTAAAGCATAACATCGAAATTAGAAATTTAAGTAAAGATATTAAAATATTTTTACTATAAACATTTTAATTATCTATTAATCAATCAATCAATCAATCAATCAATCAATCTATCTATCTATCTAACTCTCTCTCTCTATCTATCTATCTATCTATCTATCTAACTGTCAATCTATCTATCTGTATGTATGCATATCTATTCATCTATATATCTATCTTCCTACCTATTCATATGCTGTCCTTTATATTTACTTAGCCACCATTTTTTCCCGTCAATTTATTTGTCTCTCTATCAATCTTTATCTATCAATCTGTTGTCAGTAGGTATATATACATAAGTACATATTAAGTATCATGTGTGTGTGTGTGAGTGTGTGTGTGTGTGTGTGTGTGTGTGTGTGTGTGTGTGTGTGTGTGTGTGTGTGTGTGTGTGTATGTATGTATAAATTCATCATTGTTATGTCCATTATCCCTTATAATGCATCTTCCCCTCACTGCCCACAGAAATTTTATCTGTCAGCCTGACTGTGACGCCAGAATCGATTAACAGTTCATCATCTACATCTTCAACGGTCTCTCCAATCAGCAGCATATCTTCATCCAGAACAGCACAAGACCCGGTCAACAGTACATCAACGACTACACCAACTCCTTTCAGCATTATACCTTCATCCACTCCTGTCCAAGATCTGGTAAACAGTACATCATCTTCACCTACCGCATCTTTAATCAGCATTACATCATTATCTACCACTTTGGTCATTCTCTTAAACACCACCGCATCTGTTTCTACCAGTGTTGATACAGTCTACATTACATCAACACCCAGTACTGCTTCTACTACTTCACTCACAACTTCTACTACAGCAACTGTTTCTACCTCTAATGAAACGACTTTGGCCACAGCTACCTCTACTGCAGCAACCACTACCACGATATCTTCTACGTTACCTGTTTCTCCAACAGTTTCTTCTCTCGCAAACGTTACTCCAGCGACTGATTTTAACACAATCATTTCTCCAACGAGCTCTTCGAGTGCAACTGAATCTCCTACAACTTCTAACACTAATGTTTCTCCAACAACTACTATCTCATCTGAATCTCCTACAACTTCTAACACTAATGTTTCTCCAACAACTACTCTCTCATCTGAATCTCCTACAACTTCTAACACTAATGTTTCTCCAACAACTATTATCTCATCTGAATCTCCTACAACTTCTAACTCTACTGTGTTTCCAACTGCTTCTAACACTAATGTTTTTCCAACAACTACTATCTCATCTGAATCTCCTACAACTTCTAACACTAATGTTTCTCCAACAACTACTCTCTCATCTGAATCTCCTACAACTTCTAACACTAATGTTTCTCCAACAACTATTATCTCATCTGAATCTCCTACAACTTCTAACTCTACTGTGTTTCCAACTGCTTCTAACACTAATGTTTCTCCAACAACTACTATCTCATCTGAATCTCCTACAACTTCTAACACTAATGTTTCTCCAACAACTACTATCTCATCTGAATATCCTACAACTTCTAACTCTACTGTGTTTCCAACTGCTTCTAACACTAATGTTTCTCCAACAACTACTCTCTCATCTGAATCTCCTACAACTTCTAACACTAATGTTTCTCCAACAACTACTATCTCATCTGAATCTCCTACAACTTCTAACTCTACTGTGTTTCCAACTGCTTCTAACACTAATGTTTCTCCAACAACTACTCTCTCATCTGAATCTCGTACAACTTCTAACACTACTGTTTCTCCAACAACTACTATCTCATCTGAATCTTCGACAACTTCTAACACTTTTCCTCCAACTTCTGTTAACACAATAGCTCCTTCAATGACAAACCTTGTTCCAACAACGGATTATAACTCAATTGTTTCTTCAACATCTTCAAATGCTTATGTAGCATCCGTTTCTTCTCCTTCAAACGATACTGTATCTCCTATAATGTCTTCTAACACATCTTTCTCTTCAACACTTACTTCTAACACCGCTGAGTCTCCTACAACTCTTTCTAACAATAATGCATCTCCAACTTCTTCTAACATAACTGTTTCTCCAACAACTGTTTCTAATGCTTCCGTAACTCCGACAAATTCTTATAATTTTACTGGGTCTCCAATAACTGCATCTAATGCTGCTGTGTCGCTAGTCCCTACTAACACAATTTTATCTCCAACAACCTCTTCTAACACTACTGTATCTCCATCACCTTCTCTTACTACAATTTTTTCTCCAACAAATGCTCTTAACACAAATACTTCTCTATCAAATCTTTTAAATATAACTCTTTCCCTACCATCTTCTAACACAACTGTTTCTCCAAGAGCTGCTTCTACCACATCCTTATCTGTAATAACTGCTTCTAACACTTCATCCCCAAGTAGTATTATGCCGTCACCAACCGGTTTGATAGCTCTCTTAAGCGGCACGTCATCTGCGTCTACAATATCTGGTATAGCCGACATTATCTCAACACTTAGTACCACTTCTACCACATCTGCGCCTGTTACAACTTCTTCTACCACAGCTGCTTCTACCTTACCATCAACTACAGTTAACAGAGTGCCGTCTTCTGATGCAACGCTTTCTCCTGTAACCTATACATTATCAACTTCTTCATCGCCACCAACAACTAGCCCGGTAATGATGTCATCTTCTATGTCACAGGCATCTGCTTCTTCAACAACTTCAGCCACCATACTATCTTCAATCACCACACAGTTTGTAAATACTACATCACCCGTTACTACAGCAGCATCTGCATATACAACAGCAACTTCTATTAGCAGTCTATCGTTGATCTTTTCTTTGGGGTCCACCAGTCAAAGTCATCCAAGCTCCCTAGCGACTACTATCAGCAAGACTCCAGCATCGGGAACAACAACTCCCGGGGGAGGCGGACAAGGAAGTAACAATGGTGAGTTTATATGTCAAAGGCAAATGTAGGGTGGGGCCTGGTAGGACTGACCTCACACACAAAACAAATATGCTCAAGAAATGATAAAGAAGACTCTTAGGTACAAATATGCATATACATAAATACTATCCAAACAATTATCTTTGATCAATTCATTCAAGAACACACACTAGTCACTTAAACAATCAATTAGTCAATCTATCAAATCTATCAACAAATTAATCACTTTTTCCGCCTCAAAACTATCCAAACAATCTCACACACCCAAAATATATTAAATGTAATTAATACTAATAACACTCATGTTGTAAAGTTCAATTCAATTTCCCGCGTTAGTGTCTCAGTAGGTAATAATTAAATTAATTAGAAATATTTATTTAACAAATCAGTACTCGAGTTTGATTGAGTATCAGGAATCAAGAAGTACTATAGCCTGCTATGCCTAAGACTTCTAGACATTGAAAAAATTCAGGCAGAGTAGTCTTGTAATTGGCATAGCAATAAACTTGGCATAGATGCAGAAGGTAAGGATGAAGTAGAATAAATTTACGAAATTGACCCAAATGTAGAAGTAGAAAATGGCTGCAATATGGCGGACAAAGCGAAAGTCAGGTAGCTTCTCAAAATGGTGGTTGTAAATGGCAGTAAATTGCGACTTGAAATCCTTCCACAGTATGGCAGCAAATGGTAGTGTGATGTTTACCCAATATGGCAGAAAATGGCGACTTGAAGTTCCAAATTAGTAACGGTAAACTGTGGCCGTAAAGACGGTTAAGGACTAATAAACCTTTCTGCTTACTAGTAAGCGAAAAGTGCATTTTAAAATCACTCTTTGATAAGGGTAATACAATATATGTGGTTTACCTGGATAGTCGTTGTAATACAGGACTACATGTGTCCTATCTCAATACACGTCACAATGACTACATGCGTCCTATCTCAATACGCATTACAATGACTACATGCGTCCTATCTCAATACACGTCACAATGACTACATGCGTCCTATCTCAATACGCGTCACAATGGCTACATGCGTCCTATCTCAATACACGTCACAATGACTATATTATTCATAGCATTCTAGTTTTAGGCGGCCATCATGTTTTCTGCAGAGCAGAGAGAACTTCAGGTTTTCTAGTATCATTTAGAAAATTGTATTTTGGTCAATTTCTAATATAATAGAAGTCCGGATGACTAGCAAAATTGCTTGTCAAATGACGCGAATTATGTCTACTGTTCCACTGAATGCACAGAACCCTGAGGAGAACATTATTTTTTGCTTTGCATGTCATTTTTGTCGATCTAATTTTTCTCCACTAAAGTTTTGGTAGGCGATTTCTCCTTTCTACCATAGGGAAAATATAAGAAAAAATTAACTCTCCAGTTCATTTGAGGGAACTTTCTGACATACAAATATTATAAAGAGGAATATTATGAAAGGAATTATTATAAAGAGAAATATTATAAAGAGAGACATTATTAAGAGTGATATTCAAAAGAGAGATATTATAAAGAGCGATGTAAAGATATAATTGAAAGTGATCTATGGAAATATATGGAACAATTATGCAAATAAATATATAATAAAGAGAACTAATTATCAAAAGAAAAGTAAAATAACGTTCACATAAATAAATTAAACGTAAATAAATTATGGATCTTAACCTACTTACTGGATTTTTTGAATAAATGAAAGAATTAATTTAGAATACTTAGAAAACAAATTTACACACGAATTCGGGAACTACGTAATGCATTGAATAAATTAATTAATAACATTTGTAGAATTAATAACGAATTAAATGGTTTCACATATGTTAATACTATCTATCCATTAACCCATCCGTTTATTCATCCATTCATCTGTTTTAGGTATTAATCAATTAATCCTTTAATCAGAAATTACTCCATCCATTTATACATCATTCTACTTACATAAACCGTTATTCTACCCAAACATACAGTTATAATTCCTGACATCTATGATGCTATTCATTCAGACACTACCACTAGTGTAAAACATGTAACTATGCTTCTTAATACTTATGGTTCTTTTCATTTAAATATAAAGTCAATATCTGTGTCAATATATATGCCTACATACACATATATAGTTTTATATTTTTGTCATGATAGATAGATAGATAGATAGATAGTTAGACAGCCAGCCAGCCAGCCAGATAGATAGATACAGACAGACAGACAGACAGACAGACAGACAGATAGATAGATAGATAGATAGATAGATACAGACAGACAGACAGACAGATAGATGGATATATAGATAGATAGATAGATAGATAGATAGATAGATAGATAGATAGATAGATAGATAGATAGATAGATAGATAGATAGATAGATAGATAGATAGATAGAGACAGACAGACAGACAGACGAACAGACAGAGAGAGAGATACTGTCTATTCTTTCACCAATCTATCTACCTGTATATCTAAGTATCTATTTGTCTATCTATCTCTTTATCCGCTTTAATCAACAGGTGTTTCCAATGTCGTAGACAACAACACACTTTTAGGTTTAGTAATTGGGGGATTCTGTGTACTGACCCTCATTGTTCTTGCCACAGTCATCGCACTTCTCAGGTAAGTGTAGTTTTCAAACGATTGCCCTTTATTTTGTTTTATAGAGAATAAAGTTATTCATCGCGATATTTCATACAAAATTCTAAATAATTTGTCGTGTTTAAATATTCAAATATCCTGTATTTTTATTATGCATAATTTGCTTATCACCACAATGTTTGAAATGATTAATATCCAGTCGGAAGGCTTTGATAATTTCGAATATGATTTCTGTTCTTCGTAATGAAAGAATTTATTTTTAATTAGTGATTCGGGACAGACATATTGGCATGTACATAAACTTTAATTGGACCTCCTCCTTAATACGTTTGCAAATTTGTATGTGTGCTTACATCCGCAGAATTATTGTCCTTACACGTTTATCTTTCACTGCATGATGTGAATTCACTGTTTCATTTTGTCCTCACACTTTTATTTTTCACTGCATGATGTGAATTCACTGTTTCATTCTGTCCTCACAATTTTATCTTTCACTGCATGATGTGAATTCACTGTTTCATTTTTCCTCACAATTTTATCTTTCACTGCATGATGTGAATTCACTGTTTCATTTTTCCTCACACTTTTATCTTTCACTGCATGATGTGACTTCACTGTTTCATATTGTCGTCACATTTTTATCTTTCACTGCATGATGTGAATTCACTGTTTCATTTTTCCTCACACTTGTATCTTTCACTGCATGATGTAACTTCACTGTTTCATTTTTCCTCACAATTTTATCTTTCACTGCCTTATGTGACTTCACTGTTTCATTTTGTCTTGTATAAATGTCTGTTTTGTCTTGTATAAAAGTGTTCGTCTCGTTTTCCTCTTTAAGAATAGTTTCTTGTGGTTCTCTGACAGATTGTACAGTAAATCCCTAGGGTCCAAGTCTTCCCGACGGTCGCTGGAAGACAGAGATTTCACAGACACTAGTGCCCGGCAAGAATACATGACAAGAACATGGCCACGTCATTTCACACCCAGATTCAGCACCGAGTACAATCTTAACTACCCGTACAACTGATTGTAATTTATGCTAATCATGTTTGACATTATTTGACATTTTCTATAAATATAAGGTATCGCCTTGTATTATTTCAATTATTTCTTTTTGTGCAATTTAAATCTGAACAGAATTATAAATTTGTGTAGTTCATTGTTTAACTCCTAACGTCTGAATATAACGAACATTTGCTACAATTCACATCACTCAAAAATATGCCTAATTCTACACGAACAAAAAGGAAGAACGAAAGAAAGAAAGAAAGAAAGAAAGAAAGAAAGAAAGAAAGAAAGAAAGAAAGAAAGAAAGAAAGAAAGAAAGAAAGAAAGAAAGAAAGAAAGAAAGAAAGAAAGAAAGAAAGAAAGAAAGAAAGAAAGAAAGGAAGGAAGGAAGGAAGGAAGGAAGGAAGGAAGGAAGGAAGGAAGGAAGGAAGGAAGGAAGGAAGGAAGAAAGAAAGAAAAAAAGAAAGAGGTGTCTGTCACATTGTTTTCTAAAATCAATGAGAATGGAAATATTTGTTTTAATTTATTTTAAATATTTATGTCTCTTTCAAGTATATTTCACATGTTGGTGCAATAAATTAAAGATATCTATATTGTAAAGGTGCAACCAATAATATACTTTTTTGAAGTATTTCTTGTATTGTTTTACACGAATGCCTTTTCGTTTATTATATATAGTAAATACGTTTTCATTGTAAATCAAATTTCATGTGGAAGTGTTCAGTTCATTTATTATGCAATTTACAAACGGATACAGTGATATTCAAGTGAGCAAAAATATCAAAGCTATAAAACTGATCTTTCACAAATTGTACGTAGTCAAACCGTAGATAAAAAAGGATAAATAACTTTCATGACAACAATTTTATTAATATAGCTGTAGATTTGAAAATAGATTATGCATAGATTAGATGAAGATAATACCGGGCAAATGTTAAATAAAGACTATTCATATAGACATAAATAAAACAGACATTAGACGCGGATAATTTTGCTTGACAGAACGAAGAAACATCCATTTAATAATGGCGATGAAGATTAACAGCGAGATACAAAACATTAGATAAAAACCGTGCTTGTAGACAGATATAAAACAGACATTCAATGAAAACAGTTATTGTAGACAGATATAAAACAGACATTCAATGAAAACAGTTATTGTAGACAGATATAAAACAGACATTCAATGAAAACAGTTATTGTAGACAGATATAAAACAGACATTCAATGAAAACAGTTATTGTAGACAGATATAAAACAGACATTCAATGAAAACAGTTATTGTAGACAGATATAAAACAGACATTCAATGAAAACAGTTATTGTAGACAGATATAAAACAGACATTCAATAGAAATGGTTACTGAAGGCAGAGATGTAACAAAAAATATATAAGAACAGTACTTTTGGACAGAAAACAAAAGTGACATTAATGGTAACCATACTTATGGACAGAAGAAACATAAATTAGATAAAATAATACTCGTGGACAGTTTTACAATATAAGTGACGATAAAACATTGTTTGGTGAAACCGCAACAGTAAAACCGGCATTGTTTCATTTTTCTTTATCACCTTTCACACATCTTCGCAAAATAAATCAACTTAATGAAAGTCATTAAACTCATGAAAGTCAATAATAAAGTAATTCAAGTAATGAAGTAGTCATTAGCTTGGTACTAGGAGAAGATAATATTAATTGTAAAGACAAAACAATGGTTTTAAGATCAATGTAGGTTAATAATAACCACCCTTTTTTTTTAGAAATGCAGTGTAATTGATAAATTGTTTGAGCAATATACGATGTGAAAACGTTATAGGATTATGATTTATCTTTCATGAATACAGTTAAGTGCAGATTACTAATTACCTCCCATTCCAAACTCATTCAAAATGTCCTCCTCATTTCATGCAACTAAGAGAACTAGCGAAGACATACATGTACCATTTTCCCCACGTCATCTTTTCATACATAAGGAAATGATGACTTTTAATTTTATAAAGTGTGAAATTTGAATGCACGAAGGTAAATCTGTGATCGATTGTGAATTGCTAACAAGTATAAAATTGTTGATTTAAAATTGTTGTCACAATGATATCTTTTCTCACTTCTTCCAAAATTAGTTTTATTTTTTTGCATGAAATGCTTACTTAACATTTTTATTATATGTGCAATTTGTATATGTAACTCGGTAAGTAATAATTTATGCTAGTTTTATTTAATGTACTTTTTAAATTATGATAATATATTGAATGTTGCATAGAAACTCTAGAAGTTATTGTGATATAAGATCATATTTGTTGTTGTATCACAGATTACATTGTGCATTTATGCAACGTTTGGTAATGCAGCCAGAGAGAGAAAGAGACAGACAGACAGAGAACGACAGAGACAGACAGAGACAGAGAGACATTTTTTAAATACCATTAACTTATAAAGCAAATATACTACAGGAGATTTAATAATTATTTTTTAAAATACGAAATTGAACTTGATATTGAATAATATTGGATAAATAAAGTAGTTTAGAGCATTATGCTGAATATCACCTTTCAATTTACACAAAAATTAATTGCTATTTGTACTAATGGCAAAATGTTACACACATGTTAGTAATGTTTAATATTTTAAAACATTACCTACTACTGAAATCTGTTATGAAAACGGTATTTCATTGTAAATAAATTATACCTTTTCAAAGTATTCATAAATTTACTTATTATGTTCGATGGAAAAGTAGAATGTTTTGATGGGAAAGTAGAATGTTTTGATGGAAAGGTATAGATGTAAAACTGACATGGAATGGACATAAGACCGAAGATGTCCATCGTAAAAAGAATGGCAGCAATAAATGTGCAGCTCATCAAATATTTTCATTTATGTATTTATTGCTTCGGATTTCAAACGAGAGCATGAAGTGCCTGGTCCATGTGACCTTTTACCCTGCCAAAGACGGCACCATAGTTTTATAACCACTTCAGCAAGCAATTCTATCTGTGGTAGCCAGACATTAATGCAGGTGTCCAAGTAGTCTATCGATCACTTTATCCGGATTCGATTCCAGCTCGTTTGAAAACTTACGGCTGATTTTCACAGCTCCATAATCCAAGGAAGTGAACTTAATCCAGCGGGGCTATAAATCGAACTCTTTTTTCAATAAGTTAGAAACGTTGGAACCAGAACAAAAGAAAAAGTAAACTAATGGCGATTTTCTCTCAAATGTTCCGGGACGGACGAAAGACAGATACGTGGGAGGAAGAATAAAGAATACCTGTGCATAATTAAAACCATAACACTATTCGCTCACACGGACCATTGCGTGCTCAAATCACGGAAACGCTCATAATTATCAGTGGCAACCAATGCAATGTAAACTCACGCGCTCAACAGTTAAATGCAAGCAGACAGATTTGGAGGGAGCTGATAACTTGTCAGACTCGATAAGTGGACATAAACGGATCTGTTCACTCGTGCGAGTTACAGCATACTAATTAAAGAGTCTGACCTGGCGGGGTTTCTTTCGCTATCGCCAATATAGTCTTGTAATATTTGTTGGATTTTTTCCAAGTTAAACTTTGCTGTAATGCTACGCGCTGTTGATGAAATCATTTGGTGACTTGGGATAATGGAGAGCGGACGTCTTCTTTGACAAAAGGAGTACGCTGGTTATCATGCCGAATGTGTTTAATTACTACAGATATGTGATTAAGTTTCATAGTTTTATTCATAATCATGTCCACTTTCGCCTTTCACTGTTCTATTCATATTTGTGACGGCGACCTCACCTTTAGAAACGTCGCAATGCATTGTTATTCAATTGAAATTCAATAATTATATGCGTATTAACTTAACGTGTACAATATCTGTGAAATAAGAAATATATATTGATATTTATGTAAGAGTGCTAGAAGTGTGAGAGAAATGACTGATAAACGGATTATAAGTTATAATGGTTTAAGTTTAATCTACATTCCATCGCAGAGAAAGTGTCGAGCATTGCATTGGGTAGAAGTAGTGCTAATGTTATAATGCCGTACATTGCATTGGGTAGAAGTAGTGCTAATGTTATAATGCCGTACATTGCATTGGGTAGAAGTAGTGCTAATGTTATAATGCCGTACATTGCATTGGGTAGAAGTAGTGCTAATGTTATAATGCCCTACATGGCGTCACGGGAGCGCACAGTTTCTTCACGTATTTCATTCTTGAAAATGTTTGTTCACACATGTATGTTGTTCCAAAGATTGAAAAGTACCATGATGCAAAAGTTTTCACATTAGGAAAATCCTCCTTGGGCAAAACCTGGTAAACAAAAACACCAGTCCTTCTTTGAACTCTTCCCTAAGGAGGTCATTTGCTTGCAACTCAATGACCTCCAGCTGCAGTTCATCTGAGAAACTGGCCATATCTGCTTCAAATGAGTTTTGAAACAGCCTCACTTCTTCTGCCTTTGAATCCAAGTTCGAAAACCGCTCCTGAAACTGCAGCTGGAGGTCTTTGATGAGCTCGCATGCAAATGACATGGGGAACTCAGCTGTTACTTCAGCCATGAAGACCTTGCATTGCTGAAAGTGCGTCAAGTTGTTGGCCTGTACTTGTTCCAAACACAAGACAAGTTAGGATCTGAAGGCCTTTAGGTGGGTGTATAGATCAGAAAATAGATTTTCCTCTCCTTGTAGTTTTAGGTTAAAACAATTTTAATGACTAGTTATGTCTGCAGCAAAGGACAATTTTCCATACCCACTCTTCATCAGACAGTAATGGCTGTGGCTTGCCTTTACTTTCCAGGAAGTCACCTATTTCCTTTCTTAACTTAAATACTCAGCTCAAAACTTTCTCATAACTTAACCAACTTACTGCTGTGTAATATGGTAAATCTTGGGATTCTTTGTCTGTATCTTTCAACATGTCTCTGAATTGTCTATGGTTGAGCCCATGTGACCTTATTAAATTCACCATCTTCACCAAAGGATTCAGTACACTGCTAATGTCCACATATTTAGCACACAAAGCTTGCTGGTGAATAATACAGTACAGGAACATTGGTTGTGGAATGTTTTTCTCATTACACATCTGCTTCACTCCAACCAAGCCTTTATGCCACTCATGTTCTTTCCTCCATCAGCAGTCAGGCAAGTGAAGTTAGTCCAGTCCAAGTTATAATCAGCAAATGTTATTTTTTTTCAACTCATTGAATACATCCTCTCCGATAACAGTGCCATACATGCTATGAAGGGAAGCCAGCTCTTGTGTTATGTTCATGTCTTCATCCACACCTCTAATGAACACACGCAGTTGAGAGGTGCAACAGCTGTCCAGCGATTCATCCATCGCAATTGAAAAATGGCGAAACTTGCTTGCATAGTAGGTAGAGAGAGAGAGAGAGAGAGAGAGAGAGAGAGAGAGAGAGAGAGAGAAACTTGAGATATGTATTATATCTTATATATATACAAGATGTATGCACGCATTCTTTGTGTTTTATTTTCTTTCAGTGAGGAAGACTATACTATGTACGACTTGATAAGTGAAAATAGCTTCTAAAGGCTCGTTTCCATGCAGATCTTTTATACATAAAGATATTTTGAAACTGACGAAATGTGTGTGCATGTTAAAAATATGTCTGCATTATTTTGCGTATTATTACTTCTTCATCCATAAACATAATGCTTACTTTAGTTATTTGTGCTAGATTGCTCATAAAGTACTCAACACTCACATTTTCATATCAACAACGTGTCCTACTATTTTCAGCTGTCACACAACAGTCACGTAAGAATGTAAGAGAGCTCTTAGGTTAAAACTCAGTACCATCCAGCTCAATCCGTCAAGTGCAACGGCACACGCTACCAGTCGCACAGCAAGAGTGTCGTGTGCGCATCGAAGCTTGTGACACACGCATCCTTTGACACAGATCATTACAGGGCTGACGCACAAAGACTGATCTTATCGGCGAGCACACATGCACACATTTTAGATAACACTTGAAAGCTTAGATCAATAATGTGTGGACTCGTTTGAAAGGGAGAAATACTTAGCCTGAAAAGATCGTTCCTTGTGTGTTTCTTGTGTGTGTGCTGCGTGCGTCTGTGTAAGTGTGTGTGAATGTGCTCGTGCTTACGTAGGTGCTGTTAAAATACCTATATATTTGTTATTCACTTCTTGACAATGAAGCCTGTCCACCACGCGACAGCCGTTTGCCTGGCCTCTGGGAGCTTCTATTCATCAAACAAAGGTTGCCGCACCCGTTGTATCCGACACGCGTACGAAATGCGTCAGTGGAACCAGTCGCGGCGTGAACGTTGTAATATTCATTTAAATGTTCAATCGACCGGAAATTGAAAATTTTCAAATATAATATTCAAGGAAACTAGACGACCTGTTTATTATCTCAGACGTGCGAACTGAACACAAAGATTTGCACAAAAGGCGTGTGTCAATTCAATCATATCGTACTGTCAGTTGTCAGTCATGACAGCAGTGAAAGTTCAGTTTGCATAGAATGCGTAGCATACTTAAATACTTGGCATGCATTCACCACGCTTTCTTTCTTTCTTTCTTTCTTTCTTTCTTTCTTTCTTTCTTTCTCAATTGAGTTAAGAGCATTGTAAAATGTTTCTCAACGATGGTAATGTTCACTAAAATAAACCAGTCGTTTTTATACGAATTCACAATAAAATATATATTCACAAACCAACAGTTAGTTTTTCATCAGACTGTATCTTAAAACTCAAATATTATAACCTAGCATCGAGGCCGATAACTTGACCGATAACGTGGTCAATAACGTGGCCGATAAAGTGGTCAATAACGTGACCGATAAAGTGGTCAATAACGTGACCGATAAAGTGGTCGATATCGTGATCAATAACGTGACCGATAAAGTGGTCATTAACGTGGTCAATAACGTGGCCGATAAAGTGGTCAATAACCTGACCGATAAAGTGGTCAATAACGTGACCGATAAAGTGGTCAATAACCTGACCGATAAAGTGGTCAATAACGTGACCGATAAAGTGTCAATAACGTGACCGATAAAGTGTCCGATAACGTGGTCAATAACGTGACCGATAAAGTGGCCCATATCGTGGTGAATATCGTGGTCAGTAATGTGACCGATAAAATGGCCCATAACGTGGTCAATAACGTGTTTTATAACAGTGGTCAAAACGTGGTCAATGACGTAATCAAGAGTTGCTACCCTGCTACATATCAGTCACAAAAATGACGCTAACAGTCTGGACGATAATAAGTATTGTGCCAACATTCTTATGTATTATGACTAGTGCTGTTAAGTATTCTGCCAACATTCTTATGTATTATGACTAATGTTCTTAAGTATTCTTCTAACATTCTAACGTGTTCTGGATAGTGTTGATGGACCTTTGTAAATAGTATCATCTGACTATTGTTCTTAAGTGTTTTACTAGCAATTTAAAGAATTTTATGCTACTATTGTTAAGATTATAATTAGCATATTTGTCTACATATGGTTGTATGACACGCTAAACCCCTCTACCCCAATATGATCAGCTGAAAGTAATCCACTTCTCTAACTATAAAAAATTATCCTTAAACACCTGGCGTGATGCGTAAGACTTATCTTTTGATTTGAATCAGTGAGCCATACCTGTCTCTGAAATTCATTCATTCGTGACCGTTCGTGCGATAGACTGCAGTGTTGTGATTGTGAAAACCCTAGTCGACATTTTACAAAGGTGATTTTGAAATATTGCATTTCGCGTCAACGTGAGTCACTTCAGACTAATTTCGACCAAATACTTTCTGTCAAGTTCACGAGCTAAATAATGTCCGTCTTTATAAACAAGGAAGAATGAGGTCTTTGCGGCGGGACGAAGGGGTGCCTCCCCACAATTAATATATCTTTAGATCTAAAGAAGCAAATCACTAGCTGGTTTGCGCTCTTTGATCGATTTAATCAAAATTCCGCAATTTAGTTTCAATACCCAATGTTCGAGAGAACGCGCCGACACTTACTACACTTTTGTCAAAGCATTATAGGTCAAGTTCTATTAATTAGCCGAATATTTAGCCTAATGGTCACGTGACTGGCTGATCAAATGGACCGGTCTGCGCACGTACGCGCTAGTGCTCCTAAAAGTGCCAAATATTTCAGATCGTTTTTTTTTTTTTGCAGTCGTCAGAATAGGACCACAGAACGCTTTCCCGGACCTTAAATGGTAAAAAAGGCTTTTGCCAAGAAAAAGGTCAGACATGTTTCATCTGTGTGGATGGTGTATATTAATAATAATGATGATGATATTTATACATATAAATGTTTCTAATTCAACCTGTTTCTTTCTATTCTACCTTCTAGTGCAACGCTTGTAAGTCTTCCTTTGTTTTCGAATTGCGAATGAAGTCATACTTAGTGCGTTAAGCACCTGTTGTCATTCCACTTGACTTAGAGAAAGGAGTTTTGTTCTTTATGCAGCATCCGCATTTATGCACGAACTAAAGCGACCAGGAAAGATCAGACCCTGACGGTTCCCTTGGCGGAACTGGTATCAACATTCAAAACAGATGCTCGATGCCGGCACTCAGCTCGGACCTTGATACAAGAGGTCAATTCGGACGTTCTTCAGGGCGGACAACAAACACCCCATCACGGACAAACAAGCACACAGCAAATCCCGAAAGCTATGCGATCACAACTCTTTCTCTTAGTAGAATGGACAGTAAAAGCTATGGATCATGACTCTTACTGTAAGTAGAGCGGAGATTAAGAGCTTTGAACCTTGAATCTTTTTGTAAGTAGACCGGAGATTAAGAGCTATGGACCATGACTCTTTCTGTAAGTAGAGCGGAGATTAAGAGATTTGGACCATGACTCTTTCTGTAAGTAGAGCGGAGATTAAGAGCTATGGACCATGAATCTTTCTGTAAGTAGAGCGGAAATTAAGAGCTTTGGACCATGAATATTTTTGTAAGTAGAGCGGACATTAAGATTTTTGGACCAAAACTATCTATAAGTGGTGAGGAAGTTATGGACCAAAACTTTCTGTAAGTAGAGCAGACACTAATTTGAGACAGTGTACAAGTACGTGTCGTAGTGATTTTAACTAATCTTTCCGCAATCGTGATGTTTCTTCCTTTCAAATATTAAATATGTCTTCTAATTTTCGTAGTATTCGTGTTTATATATTAATTGTCCGTATTGTCTCTTTGCTTTATGTTGAGATTGGAGTTCGTTGGTCATTTATTGATTAGTGATTAATTATTTAATACTACGCAACGCCTGACGCAAATATTGTGGTGAGGCGCGTGGTGAGGCGTGTGGTATGCCACTTTGAGGATTTTGCTTTAGTTAAAAAATATTTAATGTACTGCTAATCCCTCCTGCCGCAGTCTTTTGAAATCAGTCAGTTCTGGTAATGAGTCGGTGAGTATAAAAGTCAACAAAGAGTTTTCTTCTTACAGACCAAAAGAGACATTTAATGCTTTGCTTACATGCTCCAAGCACTTGGACAAATATGTCGATGCTTGACATGGAGGAAAAGTACAGAAGTAAATGAAAGTGAAAAAATAAAATCAGAATAAAATAAAAAAAGAAAACGCATATAGTAAAAAAATAAAATCAGTATAAATAAGAAAAGAAAGGCAATGGTTTTAATTTTTAAATTAAATAGACTTTAGGAGGGGCACTGGCTGTTGTAATTTAGCCGAAGAGCAGGAGTGTGTGCATGTGTTTGAGTGTGTATGTATGCAATTTTTCACTGTAGTTGTCTTTGTGCTTTCGGTTTTGATTGGATGGGTGGGTGGTGAGAGAGAACTTATTTTTTTCAGAATAAATAAATGTAGTGTATGGAAAATAAGTGTATGGTTTCTGTACATGTCATTTCAACAGACAGACTGTTGCCTTGGTGGTACCGGGTCCTGATACTAACGGTGCATATAGTGCAAAGTAAAGTAACAACAATAATAACTAACAAATGAAACAAAATATTTTGAAATAACAGGAAGCACTGAGACAAACACGTACGGGAAAACGATGATTAAACGATGGAAGTGTTGATTACGTCATTTCTAATTTTAGACAGCAAAAAGGACAATGACCATTATTGGCTAGAATTGTAATAATTATTACTGGTGTAACCTCAAATTGTAATAAGTATTACTGGTCTAACCTCAAATTGTAATAGATATTGCTGGTGTAACCTCAAACTGTAATAAGTATAACTGGTGTAAGTTCACATTGTAATAAATATTACAGATATAACCTCACTCACCCTCATCAACAATCTATATCACATTAACTAAACGTAGAAGCACTAAGCATAAAACCTCTTCAAACCGAAGCAATAGTTAACCATCCAAACAGTAACAAAGCCAATCTCTGTTTAACCCACCAAATGCCATCCTTTCACGATTTCTCAGAACTATGACTGTTAAATACAAAAAAACAAACTTTTATTAAAAGTAAACCCCAAAAGTGACGACTGAAAAAGTTATCTGAAGTTAAATAAGAAAATACAGCTACACCCTCTGCAAAGGCGCCAAGTGAAACAAAATTAACCACCAGATCCAACGTGACAAACAAAGGCCTAAATATTTTAAAATACATACAAATATTCTTCAGTTTGGAAAGTTTATGAATCGAAGTATAAATTATTATATTTCGATAATGTAAGACCCATACTCTGGATTAGATGTACTTTCATACTGGTTTCATAATAATCGTTTTTAGCCTAATACACATCATTTATTATGTGCTTTCATACTGGTTTCATAATAATCATCTTTATTTTTAGCCAAATACACACACATCACTCATTGTATGCTTTCATACTGGTTTCATAATAGTCATCTTTATTTTTAGCCTAAAACACACATCACTCATTTCTATGGGTGCTATTAGTGTAATACGACACTCACACGCAATGGTAAAGTTCTATTTTTTATAATCTACGCGTAAGCATGTATTATTTTATTTGTGCGCTCAAGTGTTTGTGAGAGTTATTTCCCTTTGTTCATTTTGTTGTATTGTTTTTGTTTTTGCTATTTGTTTTTTTTAAATTACCATGATTGCGTACATAAAATTATTTTGCTTTTTGATTATGTTAAAACGTAAACAAAGTCTTCCCTTGCAAAAGGTAAATAGTTATACATGTTATGAACGAAGCATAAAATTTCTGGAGTGACTGCCTACAGAGGGGAGAAGTGCCAGCGATCACGATTCCTAAAGAGTATCTTTAATATGTGTTGCTATACCTTTCTGAATACTGTTTCGTTCTGCAACTAAGTGAGATTCTAATTATTATCTGCGGTATCGTCAGTTCAGTCACGGTCACGGTCCACTGCGTTGTCGCTTCCAGTCATAAAGGGATAACCACCTTAGAAACACTTTCTGTTCTTTACACCTATTTTTTCCTGTGAGAGCTGAGCGTGAGTCAGTCATGCACGTCTAAAGTAATACAAATTTCTGTGAGCATATCTTTGCCGTGATAATATTAAGAATTCTATGCTGCGTTTCCCACGGGGTTACCAAGCTTGCATCTTACTTTCAAAGTAAACACTTGATCTTGTCCTGGACTTCTAAGGACAGAGTAGTTGAAAGGATGGTGGAAGTGACGTATTTATCTTGGCGGGCATTGAGGGGCCGGCAGTCACTCCGTCTTAGTCCGCTGTTACGTTAAGAGGTCCATAAAGAGACGAGGTCACCATGTTGAGGTTTATAGTAGCAAAAGAGGTTACTAAACCTTGTTTGTATTTACATCCACCTCCACCTTTGTACTAGACCAAATCTGTCGAAAGTCATACCTCCATCTGTACCACAACCTATATGTCGAAAGTCATACCTCCATCTGTACCACAACCTATATGTCGAAAGTCATACCTCCATCTGTACCACAACCTATATGTCGAAAGTCATACCTCCATCTGTACCACACCTTATATGTCGAAAGTCATACCTCCACCTGTACCACACCCTATCTGTCGAAAGTCATACCTCCACCTGTACCACACCCTATATGTCGAAAGTCATACCTCCATCTGTACCACACCCTTTTTGTCGAAAGTCATACCTCCACCTGTACTACATCATATCTGTCGAAAGGCATATTCTTTTTCTAAAATCCGCTTTCAGATAAGACAAATAAATAAAAGTACTTTTTAAAATATGTCTTACAATTAAGTCTTCTTTCATAGCGTGCCGGAAAAGGAATGATTTCTTCTCATGATCACTAGATTCGGGGTTTAGCTAACTCTTTCATAAGAGAGATAATTGCATGGCTTTATTATATATACACAGATTGCCCTAGCTTTATTATACAGACTTCCCTGGCTTCATTATTATACACAGACTTCCCTGGCTTCATTATACATACACAGACTTCCCTAGCTTCATTATTATACACAGACTTCCCTGGCTTCATTATTATACACAGAGAAACACAGACTTCCCTGGCTCATTATACATACACAGACTTCCCTGGCTTCATTATTATACACAGACTTCCCTGGCTTCATTATACATACACAGACTTCCCTGGCTCATTATACAAACACAGACTTCCCTGGCTTCATTATTATACACAGACTTCCCTGGCTTCATTATTATACACATAGCTCTATGGCTTCGTTTTACATATCGAGACAAACGCGTATCGGTCTGTGGCAGAGTAAATTTGTATCTCATTTTAAATTTAATTGTTATATAAATTGTTAAATTGTCAGAGTAACCCGACCTTGGACACTCCTTGTGATATGACGGTATTTTTGAAAGTGTCTGAGTTGAAGTAAACACCCGAGTTGAAAATATGCTAGAAATTGCTGATGTAATGCAAACCATCCCAACTGAGTGAGTAGTTTTTATTATCCAAAGGTTATAATTTACGAAAAAAAGACCAGCCAATGGGCTAAGAAAATTTTTTATTTACTGTAGAAAATTCTATTCTCTGATCACTTGTTCTAAGGAATTTTCTCATAAGATGAAACAAGAGTTTTCAATATTTTATTTTTTAAAAGAAATTATTATTTATTTTCATTTTTATTAATAGTGAGCTTTGCGGGGGGTTATCAGTTCAGTCGACAAGCGTTCCAGTCATTCGCACTTCCCAGGCTTCAATTTGGATACGATAATACACAGTGTGATTTCTCTCGACCTTTGCAATTCGCTCGGTTTTGAGAAGACAAAGAGGGAACATTGAGGCCACGCCTAGCGGGTCATGGGATTCCTAGTGTGGCGTTATATTTTGCGTATTTTGTTTTTCTCTTGTTTGCCTTTTCATTTTATTTTGCAGGAAAGAAGAAAACAATACAGTTTTCTCAAAACCGTTTATCTGATAAACTGTAAACCTATCAATAGCATTGACAGACCATTCTACTTCTCGGTTCATGACGCCGTCAAGGTGCGACCGACTCAGGTGTACTCCATGCGTCAATGATTACATGAGAAACGTCAGATCTTCGGCTTCCCAATCTCAACTTGTGTGTGTGTGTGTGTGTTTATTTGTTTGTCTGTCAGTGTGAGATGTGTGTGTGGTGTGATGAACGGCGAAATGCAGCCACAACACCTCTTTGTAATTATTTATGGATGATTAATTAATAATAATAATAACAACCTTTAACTAGGTTGTGTTGGCGTCACAGAATGGTATTAAATGTTATTATAATCAGCTTAGAATGGTATTTGTAGAATCAGTATTTGTAGATGTTTGTAGAATCAGCTTAGGATGGTATTATGATGTTACAAGAATCAGCTTAGAATGAATGGTATTATAGATGTTACAAGAATCAGCTTAGAATGAATGGTATTATAGATGTTATTACAATCACCTTAGAAAGGTATTATAGATATTATTAATTATTAAATATTATAGATTTTTTTTTACACAATCTGCTTAGAATGTCAGAAACGGTAATATATCAATTTGATGGATTCATTACGTCAGGTAATTATATTTATTCATTTAGCTAAAGTGATGAATTTCAATTCGATTATTTACAATTTGGTTCTTTTCAATTCTTAATTAAAAATTTATTTCACCTGAAAAGTGATTCTGTCACATTGCATTACATGAGAGTAGAGATAAGATAATATGAAATAGAAAAACTGAAGGGAGCAGGGAATGGTGGATATACAAACATATACAATTAGAGAAATATATAGACAGACAAGTGTTTGAATTGAGGCTCTTGCAAACGGGCAGATAGATAAATAGATAGATAGATAGATAGATAGATAGATAGATAGATAGATTTCTGAGATCAAGAGATATTTTCAGCAGACAGACATAGAGCCTTAGCTCTATCCTCTTCCCCAAAAAAACAAAATGAAGAAAATAACAGAGATATATAAATATTTACAAACAATATAAGATGTAACACTGTATATTTATGTTCTATAATATTTATTATAAATCAAACAACGTTATGTACAAACACAAGTATTTGCCAAGGCAAGACTTTCAAAGTAGAGTTAGTATGAACACACATAAGCAATTTTACCACATTTCATTTCTTTATTAAGTAAATAATTTACTATTAAGACTCAGAATTAACACTTTAAATGTTTATTTATTGTATCCCAACTTCCCGTACAGGTACATTTTATGGGCCGAAACTCTGTACGTTTGAACTAAGCAACAAATTTATTATAACTGTCAAACTTGAGTTTGAATCTGGAGACAACTATAGATACGTAAAACATTTATTTTTAATATTAATTTATTCATAAAGATATATATTTTTACAAGTGTACATTATATAGAACAGTTAAATATACCCTTTCATAAAATAACTTAATACATATAGAAATGATGCATTGTTACACAGAATGGTATATTGGGGAAAGACAGAATCCTTGTCAGAAAGAAGGATAAGAAATGTTCATAGACCTTTCATCCCTTACTCCTGCAAAGGCAAATGATATCAGCAGCACTCAAGATATATTTTATATTCCTGCACAAAACAGACAAACATCAACACTTCAAACAAAGGCATCAATGATTGCATGAAGTGCCAAAGATATTCATGACATAAACCGTTTAGAACTGTTCACTAATACAATTCACGGTGGCTCGGGCCTTGATCGTGGACGATGATTGTACACATAGATTAAAAAATTTTATTTCAAACTTCAAACAATGCCACTTTAAATATGCTGTGATATCTCAATCAATTTAATAATTATTCAAAGAATACCAACATTATAGAAGACGTATTTTTTTTATTTTCCTTGTCTTCTAATGCAAACAATGAGTGTTTGTTTCAAATATATTTTATAATATGTAATTATGCTGAAAATAATTACTGATTTGTTTGTTTTTAGAGCCCACCATAAGATCGTCATGCTGAACATTTTATATTTTTCCAGCGCACAGCACTGATCACTTACTTAAGTAACATACACACTGTGATGTGCAAATTGGCAGTTCACAAGAAAGACGCTTAATACACCCCGTCACTGTAGACTTGATTTTACTTTGGTAGAATTAACAACATCATAATATATTCATTAGAGTAGCATAATGCTTTAATACGTTGTAACGCTTCATTGATTAAGGGTTTGTGCTGTGCACGTGTGAGTGCGCCTGTGTTAAGATTTATTTGTCACATTTCATGTTTGTTTCTTTGAAATAAAATCTGCATTTGGCATGCGATATTTATTTGACATTTTCTGTATGCATGTGTGCCAGACACAACATACTATTAGTAACATTCAAGGATTGTTGAAGTTTACTGTCACTCAGTAAATGTAACTATTAACACACAGCTTGAATGCAAATTATCCTTTAAAGTGAGCATGTGTAATTTACTTACGAAGGAAACAAGCACACACAGCCATTCACTCACTTACACACACACACACACACACATATCAGCACACATGCATACAGTCATCCACTCACTCACAAGCACGCCCACTCATTCACATATACACGTACACACACACACCTACACACACACACACACACACACACACACACATACACACACACACACTCGTACACAAATAATGCTTTTCTTGAAGTATCTTTCTTGATGCACTGAACGTCTAGGCTTTGTAGACAGCTGGATCGCCATCTGAAAATGAAAAACCGAATACAAAATTAATAATATAAGTGTACTAGTACCTGTTTCACTAACAGGGATTGTTAATAATCTGCTTGCAGATTAGAAAGCAATAAATAATTTCGTTTTGTTTCACTAGTAAAAGGACTATTTGTTCTCATTCAGAGCTAGTTTTCCTTTTAGACTCACCTCTGCTTGTAGGGGTTAGTGCCTGATCTGTGAAAGGGCCACAGTCACTTATTTAGTTTTTTAGTCTGCTTTACAGGGATGCCAAGAAAAATATTTGCCATTTGTGTATAATCTGAATAGAGGCTATTGACAGTTTCCATAAACTTAATTTAAATCCTAGATGAGTACCTTGTCAGTTTCGTAGACTAAAAGTTAATTTTCTAATTGCAACAGGTTTCTTCGGAACCACCTCTGTCTGGTTTTTTAGTAGTGTGACACCTCTGGGCACCCTTCACTCGTTACGGTTATTATTTATTAATTAATAACACACAACTAATTACAAGTGATCGAGAATCTTAATTTATAGTTATTAATAATTCTCCCCAAGACCAACATGTTTCTCACTTGGCGGATTATAAGGGTGTCATAAAACTCTACTCTTTATACAATAATAAGATTGAAGTTTTACTGTCGCATAATGTTTCTGTAGGTGGAAACTTCTTACTAGAGGAGTGATAAAAATCCGTCTGTAATTTATATTTAACAAGCCTCCATCCACCTACTATTACTTCAACATAAGTTTTTAATATGTGTAAGAAGGTTAATATATTTAACAATAAACTTATTAAATCAACAATCAAATATACAACATATGAATACAATCAAAAGAGCATTAACATTTACATCACTTCACAACAATGATATATTTTTATATATATATATAGTTTCATCATAGAAATGAAAATGGAGTTTTTACAGAGATAATTATAGTCGATGTACATAACCTTTTCAAAGAAGTCAGCTGTCACTGGCACGTGTTCACAATCACGCGGTTTGCAACAAGTCACATTCTTTTTTATTAGATGACGGTCCAACGTACCCGTTCTAAGCACATTGCACAACTGTTCCAGAATCTTCGATGCGCTCACAAAGCCATGGAGAATCATCCAGAACTTTGTATGCACTATCAAAGCATATCACGAGGAATGTTCCAGAACCTTTATGTGCGCTACTTAAACATACGATGAGAAATGTTCAAATCTTTGTGAATTCTCGAGGCCAAACTCAAACTTTAATTTCCAATTTACTGGCTCTTGAACGGAATTCACAGGAATTAACTTACAGGAACACTTTTACTGATAATTTTGATGACTATGTTTGATACACACACACCAACTTGATCCAGTAGAGTAGTCACTGCAGTCTGAAGCAGATATAAGGTTACAAAACATCAAAACATCATATAAAAATGCATGCTCCTTTCTGCAAAAGTCAAATTAAGGGCAGCACTAAGTTTCAGGCATATTGCATCTCTAAACCCATTTCTCTCTCACACACATTCTCAACTTACAAATCCTGCAACAATACTCATTAGCCCAATACACATTCAGCATAAGAAATATAGCATCGATCAAAATGCATAAGTACAATATACAATGTAGTCAAATTAGTGAACATAGAACTAATGGTTCAGTTACATAAAGTATTCTCCAAATCTAATCATAGATCAGTTACCAAAATGTACGAAATATTTCTAAGTCCATTCATTCTTTATCAGTCAGTTAACTTACTATAAGCTAACGATCGCCTTTTTTTTTAACCAAGTGAAGATCAAAGTGATTGGAATATAGAACTTTCTTCAACACAGTAACTTTCGGTCTGTCCCCAGTGGATGAAATTGTTATGAGCAAATATGACTATTAGTCAGAAAAACTACTCACCCAGATGGAACTGGCTTTAAGGACCACTGTATTAGATGAATTTATTAGCTGGAGGATTAATGCAAGAATTAATTTAAACAGAAGTATACATTATCTTTTGTATATTTGGGAAACGTTTCAAATAAAACAAGAGTAGGGATGATAAGAAATTTCATTTGCAGAGTAGAAAGCACATCTGTACCTTATTGATCATGGAGCATGTGGTCGCTAAAGATGAAATACTACGAAAGTATAAATGTATATTCAAAATAAACTGATACAGGAGCCCCTCATTAACTGTCGTTGTGTGTCAACAATCGCATTTCTCTGAATTATTTCACTCACACTCACCTGCTGTTTCTTTCGATTGCTGTAATTTTTAATTTATGTTTCCTTTACCTTGTAATACAAATATGTGTACTTTAACTACATCTTATCGTGTGTTTTGTACTGTGTACCTCTTGTCGTGTGTTTTGTACTGTGTACCTCTTGTCGTGTGTTTTGTACTGTGTACCTCTTGTCGTGTGTTTTGTACTGTGTACCTCTTGTCGTGTGTTTTATACTGTGTACATCTGGTCGTGTGTTTTGTACTGTGTACCTCTTGTCGTGTGATTATGTACTGTGTACCTCTTGCTGCGTGTTTGTGTACTGTGTACCTCTTGCTGCGTGTTTGTGTACTGTGTACCTCTTATCGTGTGTTTCTGTACTGTGTACCTCTTGATGCGTTTTGTGTACTGTGTACCTCTTGTCGTGTGATTATGTACTGTGTACCTCTTGCTGCGTGTTTGTGTACTGTGTACCTCTTGCTGCTTGTTTGTGCACTCTGTACCTCTTATCGTGTGTTTCTGTACTGTGTACCTCTTGTCGTGTGTTTTTTTGTTTTGTGTACCTGTTGTTGTGTGCTTTTGTACTGTGTATGTTTGTGTTTGTGTGTATGTTTTAAAAAGTATATAATTCCAAACACACTAACCTGTGTCATAGGTATACGTCGGATTTTCGAACATCTGTGGATTGTGAGAAGGTAACATCATGCGACTGTTAGTGGCCATCGACAAAGACTTGTTGCCGAGAACTGGTCCGACATCGTCGTAAAAACGGGTGGAGAGTCTCGTGGCGATGCTGCCACGCTCATCAAAGTCGTTGGCGAATGGAATTTTCTGTCTTTGACGTTTCCTGCCAAAGTAACGAACAAACTAGTCGCGGCGAGTTGTATCTCGTTTAATGGGAGATAACTATCATTGCCCTTAAGATGTGAAGTTTGAAAAATATGTGTGTGTGTGAGTAAGGGGAGGGAGGGGAGGGAGGAGCGGGGGATGCAGTCAGATTTACTAAATATTTACAAGATGTAATAGCAGATCTTCTGAAATGTCATTTTTATATTGTAAATATTGTATTTAATAATGATTATTATGATACGTTCGTCTTGTTTACAAATAAAGATTAAATTATAATTTCCAAACACCTCAGAATACACAAATACCTGTACGAGTTATTTATTTATTGCAATTGGTTCGGTGTCATTTTCAATAATGTGTTTTCTAAGTACAAGAAAGTTAAAGTATACCAATTATAAATGTGGGATTAATGAGACAAATTAATTTTATATAGAATCTGATCAGCAACTAAACCCCAAAGAGACATACACGTACCCCATATCGGCTACAATTAAGCAACGCACCACATTCAGACTTCAAAATGCCTAACCTGGCCATTAAACAGCAACACACCACATTCAGACTTCAAAATGCCTAACCTGGCCATTAAACAGCAACACACCACATTCAGACTTCAAAATGCCTAACCTGGCCATTAAACAGCAGCACACCACAGTCACACTTCAAAATGCCTAACCTGGCCATTAAACAGCAGCACACTACCAGCATGATGACGAAAAGGGCGAAAGCCAAGGTGGTAATGACTGCAACAATGACGGTATTTTTCTCACCAAGCTCTGACTGATTAGGATCTGCAAAGAAATTAAACTAATTAAGATTCCATGAAGTGATGACAACGATGACTAAGACGATGTCGATGAAGATGACGACGATGATAGAGATGGCGGTGATACTAGCATTAAACTGTATTAAACTTGTATATCTATGCCAGTTTCATTCCACTTATAATTATGTATATCTATGCCAGTTTCATTCCACTTATAATTATGTATATCTATGCCATTCCACTTATAATTATGTATATCTATGCCAGTTTCATTCCACTTATAATTATGTATAATTATAATTATGTATATCAAACCCGAGAATGTTTCTTTATAACTTCATTTTATAACTGTAATTTAAGAATTATGCTACGATGACTATACTTATAACTTGCATTATCATCATCACCATCTTTATTATACTTTTCATCATCATCATCACTATTATATCTTCTCACGATTTCCTTTATCTGCTAGTTATGTGGTTGTGTGCCTTGGTCACAGAATTCTATCAGACATCTGGAAGATCCAAAGTTCTACGGTAGATGTGGGTACTTCTAAAGAATATTTGCATCAGCAGGTCTGTGCTTCCTGACAGTTTATTTATTTTTAAATCTTCCAGTTCAAATTCTGTTTCCCAGTTTATCTTTTAAAACTGGTATTACTTTTGCTCTTAAATTTAATAACTTCTGTAAGTCATATCTGAGATTTGAAAACTTTACATTCTTTCCCTTTCTTTTGTTCTTATGTTTCAGTGTTTTGGTACATCAACGGCGATTGTGATGATGAAGATGACAACGACGACGACGATGATGATAGTGAAGATGACGGTGGTGGAAGTAACGACGATGATGGATGATGATGATGATGATGATGATGATGATGATTTTTGCAATGATGCATACTTTGCCACTCATCACACTTGACACCCTGGAAATTAGTTTTGCACACGCATTTTGGCGGGTTCATGTTACATGTCTCCGTATTCTCGGGCTTGCAATAACTAGTCGTGTTGCATATATCTGCAAAAAAAGAGGAAATGAATGTAACGAGATATACAATAACCAGTCGTGTTGCATATATCTGCAAGAAAAGAGATAATGAATGTAACAAAATATATAATAACCAGTCATGTTGCATATGTCTGCCTGAGAAGAGGAAATTAATTTGTAACAAAATATATAAATATTTTAATTCACTAATATACCAAAATCTACATCAGAATCTGTACATAATTTCTTAAATTCTGAATTTACCAATTATTAAATATCTACAACAGTGTTAAACAAAATAGATATAATTGAGAGAATATGTGTGGCTGAGTAAATTTGCCTATACCTATTTGTAGACTTAAGTGTTATATAAATTGTTAAATTGTCGAAGTGACCCGTCCTTGGGTATTGCTTATGATGATATTTTGTGTAAGTCTCAAAGTTGGAAGTAAAAACTCAGGTGGAGAATATCCTAGAATTGCTGATGCAATCCAAGCAAGTTCCAACTAGATGAGTAGTTTTCCTGACTACTAGTCTCACACTTGTTCATAACAAATTCATGCAATGAGAATGGACCGGAAGTTTTTTTTGTTAAAGAAGTGCTCTATTCTAAACACTTTAATTTGAACATAACTGAAGTCCAGTCATAAAGACAATCGTTAGCTTATGGTAAGTTAACTGACTGATTAAAGAAAGAATGGACTTTAAATATTTCGTACATGTTTGCTATTGATCTATGATTTGAATATGATTTGAATGTTTATGTAATCGAACCATTATTTCTACGTTTATTAATTTGACTACATTGTACATTATACCTGTGAATCTTGATCGATGCTATATTTCGATGCTATATGCTGTGTTTGTATCGGGCTAACGAAATTGTTGCAGGATTTGTAAGTTCAGAATGTTTGTAAAAGATAAAGGAGTTTTAGAGATGAAATATGCCAGAAATTTAGTGCTGCCTTAATCTGATTTTTGAAGAGAAACAGGCTTTTTCCTTTCGCTTCCACAACAATGATTACTGTACTCGACTCGATCATATTGGTGTGAGAATTCAGAGTTATTGTCAAACGTTTGCTGTAAGCTGATTCTTGTAAATTCCGTTCCAGAGCCAATACAGTGGAAATTTGTGGCCTGAGATTGGTCTCGAGAATTCATGAAGATTATTTTGAACATTCCCTTGGTGTACTGAGTAGCATACATGAAAATTCGGGAACATTCCTCCTGATGTGTTTCATAGTGCAAGGGAAATTCGGGACGATTCTCCACGGTGTGCTTGTGAAGCGCATCGAAGATTCTGGTACAGTGGTGTGACATGCTGAGAATGGACATGTGGGATCATCGCCTAAATAAGAACTAACAAGATTCTGGTACAGTTGTGTGACCTGCTGAGAATGGACATGTGGGATCATCGCCTAAATAAGAACTAACAAGATTCTGGTACAGTTGTGTGACATGCTGAAAATGGACATGTGGGATCATCGCCTAAATAAGAACTAACAAGATTCTGGTACAGTTGTGTGACATGCTGAGAATGGACATGTGGGACCATCGCCCAAATAGTTCACGAACAAGATTTGTCGCAAACTGAGTGATCGTGAACACGTGCTAGTGACAGCCGCCATCTTTGAAAAGATTATGTACATTGACTTTAATTATTTGGGGAACATACTGTTGTGAAATGGCACTAACTAGAGTAGTTACTGACGGTGATTGATTCATTTTTGGTGTGTGCTCTCTGACAACATTCCTTGATTTTGAGGACACCCCTAAGGTTGTTGGAGTGATGAAGATAAAGAAAGAGGGATGTAGGAATATGAAGATAAAGAAAGAGGGATGTAGGAATGATGAAGATAAAGAGTGAAGGATGTAGGAATGATGAAGATAAAGAGTGAGGGATGTAGGAATGATGAAGATAAAGAAAGAGGGATGTAGGAATGATGAAGATAAAGAATGAAGGATGTAGGAATGATGAATATAAAGAAAGAGGGGTGTAGGAGAGATTTGAGATAAACAAAAGAGGGATGTAGGAATGATGAAGATAAAGAAAGAGGGATGTAGGAGAGATTTGAGATAAACAAAAGAGGGATGTATGAATGATGAAGATAAACAAGGAGCTGGGAAAATCATTGTTGAGGATTAGAGAAGATAAAGGTGAGCCGTGTCTTGGTGGGCCTTCATAGCCGGACTGAGAAAGGTGCGATGAGATTATTTTATATTTACGATGGAAACCGGATTCACAGGATTTTAATGAAATGTTGAACTTTCTTAGAATTCGGCTGCATGTTTAGGCATGTGATACAGAAACAGTGGATTCCTTGGGCATGGAACACTGGCCTTTAAATATGAAATGTCATTCAATAAAGTGTATACAGTTTGTCTTTTGTGCTGATTTTATGTCTAAAATACAATTTTAGTATTTTTATTCTACTTAAAATGTGGATTTTTTCAAAACTATACAATTTTTCATGTAATGGAAATGTATGACTAACACGCATATCTCGAACAGTAAAACTATTAACACTATTTTCAGTGGATGTCGTCCACTGCTGTCATTTCGAAAAATTTGAATGACATATAGTTAAGCAATAGATTTGCTTTAAAATAAATATCATTGTTTTATAAAATATACATTATATTTGTCGAGTAAAAAATTATTTAATTTTATTTCACTGTTTCTATTGCAACTACTCGTCCAATATTCCGACTCCAACCTCCATGCACATGTTTGCGGTAATTTTGTAACTTAAATGTGCAGTCGCTACTGTCGACAATGTAACTCCATGACGTAATGTTGTGACGCCTTGTAACTCACTCGCTCAAGAGATAGCGTTCAAGCTGTCATACGTGTGTTTTGTTTCTTCCCTTCCCGGACTTACGTGTACAGGTGATTCCATTTCCGATGTAACCGTCGTTACATTCACAGGTGACTCCCGTCAATGAATTGGAACACTTGGCGTTGAGGTTGCACATGTGGTTGCCACTGCTACATTTATCTGATGAAAAGAATAAAAGCCAACCGCCGTACACACACACACATACACACGGAAACATATTTTAGATAGATAGATGGATGGATGGATGGATATATAGATGGATAGATAGATAGATAGATAGATAGATAGATAGATAGATAGATAGATAGATAGATAGATAGATAGATAGATAGATAGATAGATAGATAGATAGATAGATAGATAGATAGTATCAAGTGAATATTTATGTACAAATGTATGATATATGCGTGTATTATTATTCCCTCAAATAAGCATGTCCAGTATTTAAAAGTTCCTGCAAAACGGCAAATAATATAAATAAATAAATAAATACGTAAATAATACAACAGAAATAACCGAGGGACAAAGACCCAAGTCAACAAACGATCTCATAGAAAGCCACTTCTATTCGATCGTAAATGAAAAATGGATTGGATCAAAACATCCGCTCATTAATTCAAACGAAGACAGGCACCTTGAGGGAAAAAATGCAGTAGAGACTGGAGTTACCGTTGACCCACTCACCCCCGCCCCTTTTGCCACACTGTCCTGGAGCTAAATTCAAGAAAGACAGCAGTAGTCCCCTCCCCCCCGAAACTCGACTGACTGAATGTATGTATGCATGTATGTATGTTAGTGTGCGTACTGGCACTGTAAACATAACAATTATTTTATTATTCGATGATCAGGGATCCAATCCTTCATTTACCTACCGATATAAGTTTTAAAAAAAATATCTGTATGCACGTATGTGGTTTGAAGTCAACCCGTCAGTTAAAAGTTTACTCCGATAAACAAGCATGTACGATTAGATTCAGTCACCCACAACGTGGTTTCAGAGCTCATCCCAAAACACCCACAACCACGGCTATAGAGCGAATCCCAAAACACCCACAACCATGGCTATAGAGCTCATCCCAAAACACCCACAACCACGGCTATAGAGCTCATCCCAAAACACCCACAACCACGGCTATAGAGCTCATCCCAAAACACCCACAACTACGGCTATAGAGCTCATCCCAAAACACCCACAACCACGGCTATAGAGCCCATCCCAAAACAGTCACCCACAACAAACATTATAGACCACATCCTTGAAATCGCACTAACAACCATGGTTACAGTGCTCATCCCAGAACACTCACCCATAACCATGGTTATAGAGCTCATCCTAGAACATTCACCCACAACAAAGGCTACAGAGCTCAGCCTAGAACACTCATCCACATCCATGGTTACAGAGCTCATTCTAGAACAATCACCCAAATCATGGTTACAGAACCGTTTTAGAACACTCACCCACAATCATGGCTACAGAGTTCATTATAGGACACTCATTCACTCATGAGTTAATCCAGAACACTCATCTTGCACACATGGTCAAAGAATAACGGCAAGATGCTCACCCACACACATAGACACAGAACTAGCCCCTGTTGTGCTGGTTTCTTTGAAGTCAGGGCATATCTTGCATGCGTCTTGACCCACTGTGTCCTGGTAATAGCCCTTGCTGCAACTGACACACCTCTTTTCCGTATAATTGAAATATGTGCCCGGTACACACGTAGCTGCAGACAAAAATATGATGATAATAGACACAACCCGAACTCCTTCACGAAATATATAGAGTGAAATCTCTCTGTGGGATGGGATTTGCTGTGGCAGCTGTTGTTTTTATTCTTTTTTCAAGTAAATGCCAAATTCCTCTATATATTTTCGATTAAAATGAATATCTGGTTACCCGCCATTCGTCATTATCATTTTTATACAGTAAATGTTGCTGATTCTTCTTTAACATATAAATCGTCTTTCTATAGTTCTCACTTCTTCGAAAACTATTTCAAAATCAGATCAGGTACAGAGACAGAAAAATATAGTACGTAAGCACACATACACACACACACACACACACACACACACACACACACACACACACACACACACACACACACCACATAAAATTTGCCCACCCTTAAAAAGTAATACAACTTTAAAATATGCCTACCTTAACAAATATTCCAGCTTGAAAATAGAAATGTGTACCTTATCAAAATGAAATCCTGCCAAAGGATATAAATTTCTTCTACACTCCACCCCCTTCAAAAATAACAAATAAATAGAATTAACCATTAACATGTTATTTAAAAAAAATAAGAGCAAGTGCACAAGCAAAGGGAGAGAACTAAGAGTCTTACGTATACTGCATTGCGTGACAGAAGTTGAGCCGTTGCCCGCTGTCGTGAGGTATGAGGGACACTGTTGGCACTGCCAGCTCTCCGTTTTGTTGCGGTAGAAACCTTGGCCACACTTTGTGCACACGTCCCCAACCAAGGTTTCTCCGTTCGGACAGTCATCTGCGAAAAAATTTAAAGCCCAAGAGGAATTACAGAATGATTCCAAAGAGGATTTGACAGTTTGGTTTTTTAGTCTACATGCTGACCTCGCTTGCGGATGAGCGGGGTTTGAAACCCACCCTTTGGTTTTAGTTATTTTTTTTCTCCAGTGTGATGTACCCCGATTGTAAAGCGCATGCATATAGATTTTAATTAAAATTAAAGGTTAATTTAGAAAGAAAATATTCTACATTTATTCATCACATTAATTTATTAATTACTTGCTACACTAAATAAAAAAGGACACAGAGTTACGGCGTAGAAATAAATTATGGCAGTAGTTCAAATTGAGAGATGTGGAATAAGTTATGGCAGTAGTTCAAATAAAAAGAGGAATTGAAAGAAGGGGAATAATCAACACCTACGTATGCATTCTGCTTGGCTCTTGGCACCAGTTACTTGCGTCGTGTATCCGGTTCCACATGATATGCAGGCTGTCTGCCACTTTTGGTCCTGCCACCACCCTAGGGGGCAGTCTACACACTCGTTCTGTGAAAGGCTGCGGTATTGACCAGGTTTGGTGCAGTTTCCTATTCGACAAACGCCACACACAAGCCCGTCAGCGCGCATACAAACGTGCAAGTAATATATGCAAATAAACAAGAAAGCACGCATACACTATGTTAAGCAAACAACTTAGAAAATATAAATGCCTCAGTTAATACATTAATATCCAATTAAATGAAAGTGAAACTATTTGGAAGGAGTATAAAATGCAATTAAAATGCCCTTAAAAGAGTGCTTTGTATCAACACGTTTAATATTAAAATTATTTCAATCTCAGAGAATTCCATGTACCCTGAAGAAAAACTCTTATGATTATCAATAAATAATCTAGCAAGTGTAAACAATCTGTAAATAATCTAGCGTGTGTATATACTGCCCATAAGCAACCTTTTAGCGATAGCAATGGACTTCTTTACAGTCTCCTTAGTATAGTAGGCTATAGGGTTGTACCTCTTCCCAAGGATATTGAAGTTCCTCAAGAACATAAACATGCATTAGCCTTTATGGATTCAGTGCAATGACACAAGCAACACTTTAAAGACATCCTATACATGCAAGATCTTTCTTTCTATACAAATGATATCCATAATACGTGTAGGTCGACGAATGATTATACAGCTATCAGCTATTTTTTTTACTGGCTTGTCCCACAAATATTTGACTGAGATGCAGCTTTCTTTTTATGCATTCAGACTCGCTTAGCATCTCTTCAGTGTGGTATCAAGAAACGTGCAATGATTGTGGTCAAGATCACAAATAATTAACCTGGTCTATATTGCTATATAAATGGTAGAAATGTGCAAGCAACCTATGTTGCAACCTATGTTAGCTCAAGGTGGTGGACTTTAGATGGATTGGACTATAAATCGGGCCCAGTGTGCTACAGGCCGCGCACATTTAAAACTTCTTAGCTAGTTTAAAGTCACAAAAGGGAGGTTGTTGGCCATGCCCGGATGAAATATCACTTTGAATATCCACCAGACACCACTGAAAAATTTACTGTCCACTTACCTATGACGTTTTACAACATTAACGCCACCTCGTCATTAAGGTACATCTGCTAAGCTTGTAGCCTGTAGCTGACTTGAAAGTCTCAAGTCAAATTTTTATAAAAAGTAAAAGAATATAGTGAGACTATATTAGTAAGACTAAGCTCTATGTTACTTTAGGGTTGAAAAGTAAGACAACACGGACAGACTAATCTAGCAGCAAGACTAAACTTAATGTTACTGCTGGTTTTTAAAAGACTGTAGCAAGGAGGTAAAATTTTCTTACGGATGTTGCAGGCTTGGGTAGAAGTGGATCCATTGTTCTCAGTGATGTACCCGTCGGGGCATGAGATGCACGTAAAGCGGGCGGGGTCAAGTTTGTCATTATAGTAACCGATCGGACACTTTTCACACGTGTCCTGTTGTGGCAGATACTCAAACCCAGGTGAGCAATTACCTGCAAGAACACAGTGCCTGACCGTGTGTAGTGACATTCAAGGAAGCATACACACTTTCCATCTGACTAAATAAAACGTCAGCGACAAGGATTTATTGTATTCTAATTATGAACAACTATTACGATAATGAATTCCCATGTAATAGGTAAGCAGTTTAAAAGTTCACAACAAACAAATAACAAAGAAACCTAGTTAGATATTTCACCTACGTAAACAAAGTTGTGAACTGTTGGCTCCACGCTGGAACGTGGTGAAACCATTGGGGCACGGCTTACACTCCTTCTGCCATTTTTCATTCTGGTAAGTTCCAAAGGCACACGCTGTGCAGGTAGTTTCCCCGTACTCGCCAGGATTGCATGCCTCTGGAACAATCAAATACGAAACATACCTCCATAGAAAACAATCACTTCATTGCCATCAGCGATATGCCACAATGGAAAAAAAAAACAACAACCAAACTTTGCAAGCGTTAAAGTATAGTCACTTTCTTATCACTTTCTTTTTTTTTTTTAAATAAGCCTTTGTTCCTTGACAGCGGTCGATGTGATAAACTTTCAGTAATAACTTAAAATATCACAATGTGCGTTACGATATGTATTACCTTCTTTCTTAGTCGGCTTTCTAAATATCACATATCAAAATTTTGTGTGGGGGAAATAAATATTGCATGCAGTGAAATGAACAATAGCATCTGCACAGAACATTTTTTAAGATGCGATTTAATAGGTGGGGGGGAGGGAATGAAGAGAATTATACGCTGCAAGATAAGTTTCCAGTGACATGACTTTCATTATTTAACAGTAATTATTTCTTTTTTTATTCATTCTAACAATATGGTGCACATTACCGTCTATCCCATAAGTGATGTATAGTGCTCTGAAATAACCATTAAACTTGTTTTATGGAGTGGTGTATGGTGTGGGTGGGTGGAAAGGGAAGGGGGAAGGAGACAGTCCGTTAGCGCTAATGTTCCGTTATTGTTAAATTTATTCTTTTCCGAAACTACAGTTGGAAGTGTTAACGTTCACAGTACTTAATAATTCGATACATACTGAAACTACTGTCATTAACATTAATGGCGACGATAATTAAACAATTCGGTACTTACTGATATTACAGTCGGTGATGTTAGTAGCTCCAACTGTAGCGGTGATGTAACCAGCAGGACAACCAATACACTGAGTGGCAGCTTCGATGACCTTGAAATAGCCACGCTCACACAGAGTGCAGTTGTCCGTGCTCGGGCGGTTTTCTTTACCGGGTGGGCAGCTAACTAGAAACACCATTATATTTAATAAAGTTAGATAATCAACACGTGCATATAGATGGATGGATGGATGGATGGATGGATGGATGGATGGATGGATAGATAGATAGATAGATAGATAGATAGATAGATAGATAGATAGATAGATAGATAGATAGATAGATAGATAGATAGATAGATAAGATAAGGACGGGACGGGACGGGACAAAACAGACAGATAGATAGATAGATAGATAGATAGATAGATAAGATAAGGACGGGACGGGACAAAACAGACAGATAGATAGATAGATAGATAAGATAAGGACGGGACGGGACGGGATAAAACAGACAGATAGATAGATAGATAGAGAGATAGAGAGATAGAGAGATAGATAGATAGTGCTGCACTGTGAATCTAGTGTAACACTTAGGGCTTTATAGTGTTGCATATGATGCTCGATGCTGCTCTGGGGACTTTAGAGTTGCCGTATTATGTTTGGTTTGAGTGTTTAGAACAAAGTATAGTAAAGATTACTCACGAATGCACTCTGTCTTATTGACGGCGCCATTTCTCTGGGTGGTGCGGTCAGTATCACACCTGATGCATGTATGTTGCCACCAGTCCTCTTGATAGAAGCCGAGGTCGCACAGCTTGCAGACAGACCCAGAAATGTACTGGCCAGGTGTACAATTACCTGTCCACAAAAAATATGAAATCATCTCTTTTTCGTCCTATAATATGTTTATTGAAAGATTATTAGTAATAAAGTTATTGATGTAGACAAATAAATCAAACATACAGATAGATAGATAGATAGATAGATAGATAGATAGATAGATAGATAGATAGAGATAGATAGATAGACAGAGATAGAGAGAGAGAGAGATAGATAGATAGATAGATAGATAGATAGATAGATAGATAGATAGATAGATAGATAGATAGATTAGATAGATAGAAGAGAGAGAGAGAGAGAGAGAGAGAGAGAGAGAGAGATAGATGTGGATGTACAGCCTGCCGGTGGTAATAAATTGTTCATATAATTTTTCTTAATGTAACTGTAATTAATAGAAATGGTATGCAATGCAATGGATTTTAGTTACATATTTTCATCCTTTTCATCTCTTTGCGTCCGTAATATTATGATTTGTATGCACGCGCGCGCGCTCATGTGTACATTTAAGGCTAAGAATCAGATGTTAGATGCAAGTATCGTAATATCTGAAATCATTTTTAACCAGTTAAGCAGCGCTAAACACCACTTACATATTCTCTAGTGACTAACGATTTTTCTGAGTCAGTAACTGAATTGTCAGATCTTTTTTAAAAATTAATTAATTTATTTTTTTTAGGAAAAACACTTCGAACAATGCCATTAAAATACGAACAAAGAAAAAAAATGCATTGATATACAAGGCCACAAAGGCCTAGATTGACGTAGACATCGAACGCGTCATACGGTAACCATGACGACTGAGCTTGGTATAAGTCTGAACGCGTCATACGGTAACTATGACGACTGAGCTTGGTATAAGTCTGAACGCGTCATACGGTAACCATGACGGCTGAGCATGGTATAATTTAAGTCTGAAGGAAGCAAATTGCAACATGAGATGTGTTAAAAGCTGACTATTTAGTTCGACCAATAATGTAGGACTTTCCAAATTTATTTCCTAACCGAAACAACTGAAAAAGCAATTGTGTGTAAAATAAAATTAAATAAATCGTTGTTTTGTGTATATGAGCGGCGACCTGCCTATGTGTTTGAAAGTAGATTAAGCAGAGTTTGAATATAGATTAGAGAGTTACTATGAGTGCTGGAGGACTTATTTCGTATGTTATTTTAATCTTTTTGCTAAATTTGTTTTTAAATTTCATTAGTGTCAGCGGTTTGTGGAAGTGACATTCAGAGAAACTTTATACGAATTATCGTTAAATAAACTTATATTACCTCATATGTAAAACAAGTTGAATAATGAAGATAACTTATAAATATTGCAGCCGACTGTTGAAATATTATATATAACTTGTGAACATCGCGAAAAATTTTCATCTAAATAATCAACTGCAGACAAATTATGTGCTGTTCAGACAATGTCAGTGTAAAGCAGGCAATTGACGTACTTTACAGATAACTTACATACAATGCAAATATACCTCAATCTAGACAACACAGGTACACTTAAATCAATTTACGCTCAGTGCCAGTAGCAGATACAATACAGAAACAAATTACAAATAATTTTTGCAGACAATTATTAAGAATTCACACAACTTATGACTAACGCAGACAATTTCCGTATACTACGGACACCTTATGACTAACGCAGACAATTTCCGTATACTACGGACACCTTATATTCAATACAAACAATTTATAAGCAATGCAGACAACTAAAGTACAAAGCAGACATTCTAAAACAATACAGTTTACTTGAAATGCAGACCTGTTTGTACAATGCGGACATTATGAAGAGTGCAGACAATTTACATACACAGCTAACAATTTTCTAATAATGTAGCCAACTTATAAACAGAAAAATTGTGTACAATGCAGACAACTTATAAACAGAAAATGTGTGTACAATGCAGCCAACTTATAAACAGAAAACTTGTGTACAATGCAGCCAACTTAAAAACAGAAAACTTGTGTACAATGCAGCCTACTTATAAACAGAAAACCTGTGTACAATGCAGCTAACTTATAAATAGAAAACCTGTGTACAATGCAGCTAACTTAAAAACAGAAAATATGTGTACAATGCAGCCTACTTATAAACAGAAAAATTGTGTACAATGCAGACAACTTATAAACAGCGCAGACAACTTACATACAATTCAGACAACGTACAAACAGTACAGACAACTTTCGAACTGTTAAGATAAATTATGTACATGCAAATAATTTAGGGACCTGCTGACACTTTACAGACAATACAAATAACCTTTTTACAGTGCAAGACAATTTACAAACACACTGAAAAATTACAAAATGACAAAAACGTGCTGATCTGTGACGTTACAAAAAGGACAACATGCGGACCTCCAGACAACTTACCAACAAGTCAGACAGTTTACAGATAATCCGATCTGAAGTGCATAAGCATATAAGTTATAGGAAAAAAGGACAACTTACGGACAGTGCAGTCTCCAATGGAGACCGATTTGGTGTAAGGTGTGACGTATTCCTCCGGACACAGTGTGCAGTCCATGAACTCATAAGAGTTGTTTTTATAATAGCCACGTGCACAGTCCTCACAAGTACCAAGTTTTGAGTTTTTCTGCTGACCCGGCGGACAAAAAGCTGCAAAGAATCAAGGCCTCAGTGAGAATTTTATTACAATTGTTTGTTTTCTTGTCCATTTGTGTTAAACATCCACCATTGCTAACTTTCCCGATAATTTTAAGTGTTAAATTTGACCTCAATAATTATTTTCAAAAGTTTTTCACGACAATTTTTGAAATACTGTTTTATAATTAAAAGAATATATTGTACTTATCTATCGTGATACTAGGACTGTATCGCTGAACAAATATTATTTCATAGACATAATGCACTTATTCAACTTTAATTAAAATAAGCTTAAATTTACATGTATTAATTATGTCAGCGTGCTAATTTTATTCAGCCACAATATTAGTATTATATACCTATGATGATATGATGAATTAGACAACAGGTAACCTCAGAATGGGTTAGATAAGTGTACAAATCAGCACACAAAAATAGTTTGTAGGAACATATGCTAACTTTCACAATCAGTGGCGTTCCGTGATCCGCTGTTACGAGTGCTCGTTCCTGAAGGACAGGGCAAGCAAGAAGACTGGTATGGTAATTCTTGGAAAGTGCCGCGAGCACACGGATTGCAATGTATTCCGTCAATATACTGGCCCGCAGTACAGTTCACTGGAAACATGGGAACATTTCAGATTTATGTTTTCTTTATAGACACTGCGCTTCTAGTGATAAAAGCAGTTACTTTATAATTCTGTGTTAAATGAATAAATATAATGTGTAACAAATATTGGGACACGTCATTTGAAAGAGCGTGCGATAAAATACAATCTGGGACACTGCCTTTGAAAAGATGATAAACGAAACGGAACTGGATTCTTGGTATGAAATAACATGCAACACAATACCTCTCGTATGAGAGACTATAAATAGAGGAAACGCTAGGAGACTTCATGTAAAAGAGAGTAACATAAAATACATATTCGGGCATTTCATTTGAAAGAGGGCAAGAAGACAAATACTTGAATACTTCATTTGACAAAAGTGGACCATAAAACAAATATTCGGATACTTCATCTGAGAGAGCGTTCAATATTACAAAATCTGAAAGAAACAACGATACAGCAAACACTCGAACTGTGCAAGATGACATAACAAAACTCGTACTCGGACACTTCATCTGAAGACACTGAACAATACACCGCGGACGCTTAATTTGAAAGAACTTATATCAAAACCAGCACAGGATATTTGATTGGAAAAGATATGTAGACACATTAATACAGGACACTTTAATACTTACAAACAGTGCAGTCCGTCTTTGTAAATGAGACACATTTAATTTAAGACACTTTAAGACTTACAGACAGTGAGGTCCATTTTGAAACAGAGATACATTAATTCAGGACACTTTGAGATTTACAGACAGTGCAGTCCATCTTGAAATACAGACATACTAATTCGGGACACTGACAGTTACAGAGAGTCCACTCCATCCTGAAGTATAGACACATTAATTCAGGACACTTTGAGACTTACAGACAGTGCATTCCATCTCTGAGGTGGACCCCTCTCCTCGAGTGACAAAAAGTGTATCTGAACACCGGGTGCACGGCTGGAAAACGTCCACAGAGTTATTCTTGAAGTAACCAATGGGGCACTTTGAACACGACCCATTGGCTAGTTTTTCAAAGCCGGACGGACAGTATGCTAGAGAAGAAAACAATTAGAAGAAAATTTCTTTTAACTTTATTATACTGATGAAAATAGAAAATAAATATGGCTAAACTACAGTGACAACAAACATGAAAACTAAAAATATCAATCAAAGAACGTGTTACAGAAATAAGCAAGTTTCGTTATTTTTATTAATTTGTACATATCATTATTTCTTCTCCAGTGTTGGAATTCATTTGAATGGTATTTTAAAATTCACAGTGTTCTGGTATCGTATGAGTACTGTGGATCTAAGGCACGTGGTTGTTGTTGTGGTTACGTTAACTTCTTTTACCCCACAGGAATTGCATGAAAACTTTTCATCTTCTTGATGTTCTCAGTTTTTGGTGGATTCCTGTGGGACCTTCCTCTTCTCACTATATTCTGAAGAGGGTGGCAGCCGTTCCGTGTTGCTCTTGTATTTCTTTTCTGTAGGTGATTGTTTCGTTTCGACTGTAGTGGGATTTGGTTTGGTTTGGGGGGGGGGGGTGTTGTTTATTTTCCTGTTGGTCTGTCCTTGTTGTGATGGTTGTTGCTATGTTTGTGGCGATGTCTGGATGCCGTGCTGTCTCTTGTTGAGTCTAGGAGTGGTTGAGATTGTAGTTCTTTTGTCCGTTGTGTTTATCCTGTCTGGCAAGCACGTGGTGTTACGTAAGATGGTTATATAGCAAGGGGAACGCGTGGAACGAGTCAATGAATAAGAGGAACGCATGGAACGGGTCAATGAATAAGAGGAACGCGTGGAACGGGTCAATGAATAAGAGGAACGCGTGGAACGGGTCAATGAATAAGAGGAACGCATGGAACGGGTCAATGAATAAGAGGAACGCGTGGAACGAGTCAATGAATAAGAGGAACGCATGGAACGGGTCAATGAATAAGAGGAACGCATGGAACGGGTCAATGAATAAGAGGAACGCATGGAACGGGTCAATGAATAAGAGGAACGCATGGAACGGGTCAATGAATAAGAGGAACGCATGGAACTGCGGGAAGAATGGGAAAGTATAAGCAGATGCAACGGGCCGAAGTTAAGTTTGAACACAGGTCAAACAACACTTAAACTCCTGTCTGCCCACACGAACTAGTAGACATCACGCATAGAGGAGAAACTGAAATGAGAAAATGATGAAAAGTGACGATGGTAAATTCGGCAGAAACACTAGAGAGAGAGGAGATTCTAGTCCCAAATGATGAAAACTCCGCTGTCTAGAAACGTGTGTTTAAGTCGATATTGTGTGAATGAAGTACTTTACTTCACTGCAGATGAATAATATTATAGTGAATGAATGATGTCTGATATTTTAATGTTGCAAGTGTAAACATTTAGTATTGAGTGGTTCTAAATGTTTCAGAAATGCGACACATGTTTCTTTGGTAAAATTTAAAAGTTAAGTTGGCCATTTTTGTCTAAAGTATCCATTTTATGTATAATATGTTCGGGTGCAGCTTAAGAAGTAAAAGGTATTCATTGACACCATTTCAACTTTGAGATGAACATGTTTTTTAATTAGCCATTTCTTGCATTAGTCTGGTACATGTTTTTTTAATTAGCCATTTCTTGCATTAGTCAGGTACATGTTTTTTTAATTAGCCATTTCTTGCATTAGTCAGGTACATGTTTTTTAATTAGCCATTTCTTGCATTAGTCAGGTACATGTTTTTTAATTAGCCATTTCTTGCATTAGTCAGGTACATGTTTTTTTAATTAGCCATTTCTTGCATTAGTCAGGTACATGTTTTTTAATTAGCCATTTCTTGCATTAGTCAGGTACATGTTTTTTAATTAGCCATTTCTTGCATTAGTCAGGTACATGTTTTTTTAATTAGCCATTTCTTGCATTAGTCAGGTACATGTTTTTTAATTAGCCATTTCTTGCATTAGTCAGGTACATGTTTTTTAATTAGCCATTTCTTGCATTAGTCAGGAACATGTTTTTTTAATTAGCCATTTCTTGCATTAGTCAGGTACATGTTTTTAATTAGCCATTTCTTGCATTAGTCAGGTACAGTGTTCCTTGAAGAAATACAACGCATGCTTTTTGTAACAAAAGTTGAGTTAACCCGTTATCCCGTTAACCCGTTATCCCGTTAACCCGTATTAAATCTACGAAATATTTCATTACAATTAATAATGTTTTTGTTGTTTATCCGTTTCCGTTCATCTTATAGAGACAAATAGAGACAATTGTCGCAACGTCTTGGGTTGATGACGGGGAAAGGACATTATTATGAAGGTGAAGCAAGCTGCTGACAACAATAAAAAGACGAATGAAATGTAGCACAGCAACTTATAACCCCAGAATAATACAGAAATAGTATTTTAGTAGCGACATCTGTTAATACAGAAATAGTATTTTAGTAGCGACATCTGTTAATACAGAAATAGTTTAGAAAAATCCGAAAATACTCACTTTCGCAGTCAGTTAAAAACTTAGCGCCGTCTTTGCGGGTGGCGTTCGCTTCTGGTGGACATTGGATGCAGTCCTCTTGGTCTTGTTTTGGCTGGTAATAACCACGTGGGCAACGCTCGCAGGTCTGGTTAAGCGGTCTCTCTCCGGCCGGGCACTTGTCTGACGATATGCAATAAGTAAGTCATGCAAGTGAAGCTTTGGCAACTATGTGTGTGCGTGTGTGTTCGTTATAGTTAAAAAAATAATAACGAATATGTACTTTCATACAATATAATTAATACTAAACGCGTATTTACATATAGAAATAGATGGTACAGTTATGTATGGCAAATTTACTTAGATATATAATGAGCAGTTACAGTGGATGTCTACATACGTGTACAAATGACACGTGTAGCTCTAACCACAAAAGGAATAGTTTTAAACGATTAATAACGACATACATAAAGAAGCATCATATAATGTAAGTGTCCTACATATATATGAGAAATATCTCTAAATATTAATCGTGTGCATCCATATATATTTGCAGTTATATACGTTATACACCGGGTGTACATATGTACGAAGGTTGCAGTTATACATATGAGCGTTTTTAAATAAGAGTGTGGGCATATTTACATATGTCACATTATAAACTATGTGTACATTAATACATGTGATAGTTTTCAACTAGGAGTGTGTACATACATATCGTGCACTCCTGAACACTAAGAGAGCCTGTGCTGGCAGTCCGTGTGTTGTTGGGACAAAGTTCGCAGGGACTGTAAGGGTTGTCCCCGGTCCTGTAGTAACCAATTCCACACGGCTCACACAATGTGGCGTTCTTCACCTGTTGTTGGCCGGCAGGACAAAAGACTGCATGGAGACACACAACTAAATAATTATACTCATCAATTGAAGGAAAATTAACAAATTATACTACGCACATCTTTCGTCTGCATCAGAAATTATAATCCGCACACTGAAAGAAAATTCTCTTTTTTCCACCACAACAGAGGTCTGACTTTCATTATCCACAATAGCCGTTTTATTCTTATTCTACTTTTTAATCATACATATTACTATCGTGCACTAAACTGGAGAATGGATTAAGAAAATGAATATGAAGTATGTTAATGTATTCAGCCCTCATATTTTTTGTTAAAATATAAACTAAATGGATAACCAGTATTACATTTGCAGTCCTGAATGGATGTAGAAGCCATCCGATCAGTGCGATAGTTGTCTCCCCCACAGGAGATGCAGTCATACTGCCATTTTAAAGGCTGGTAGGTCCCCATGGGACATTCCTCTGATTGTGTTTCATCTGGTCGCTTACGAAAGAAGCCTGGAGGATTGTCAGCTGGTGAAAAAATAAGCTAGGTTTACAGAATGTTAATGTAAATTTTAAAAATGAGTGTGTGAAATTAACTAACACAAAAAATAATTCAAGAGTGGTTTTAAAAAATCATGTATGGTCACAAACAACAGAAAAGAATTATATACTTGGGGAAATGTTGCAAAACCTGCAAAGTTTAGAATATTGGACTAATTATGCACAAAAGACGCTCTACTTTTGTACATAGTTCATGAAGACTTTCAATGGCTTAGTGTTGAATACTCCTACTACAAAAACTAAGCCTCTATGGGGAAATTTGACTTTTAGCAACTAACTTACCTACTTGGTTAGCTAACATGGAATGTAGGACAAACAGTTATTGCTGACAATTCATTAAGGCCTACTTACACTAGCATGAAGTGCTGGGCCACTGTGATTGCTGACAATTCATTAAGGCCTACTTACACTAGCATGAAGTGCTGGGTTACAGTGATTACTGACAATTCGTTAAGGCCTACTTACACTAGCATGAAGTGATGGGTTACAGTGATTACTGACAATTCGTTAAGGCCTACTTACACTAGCATGAAGTGATGGGTTACAGTGATTTAAAGAAGATATTGTGAGGATAAAGTTTATTCATATTAGTAATTGTTGTACATTACATTTTATTGTACGTGAAAGACTTTATTGAGTTTTCTTCTTAGAAACAAGTAGTTCTTTTGCTTTTGGTGGCGGTTGCTATGCTTGCTTGCTGTATTTCTTGATGATTTGTTTTGGAAACGTTTAGTTAGTTGGTTAGTTGGTTGGTTGGTTGGTTGGTTGGTTGGTTTTGTTGTGTGTTGCTGCTAGTGATGTATTACTTGGTGTCATGCACAATACATCACTATGTTGAGGGCGCAAAGTATTCACACATTTGGTGGCGCATTTGAACCCTATCCTTCAGGGAATGAGGTTGGGGTGCTAGACTCAAAAACAAATGTTCATTAGAATTTCCACCTAATAAGAAACCGATGCAATTTTTCTACAAAACAGAAGATGTTGTCCAAGCAAATTTCACCCAAATCTCTGGGTGAGAGTAATATAAACACGCAATAAAAGATAGTAACGTCATAACAACTTTTTTAAATTGATATGAAATAACCCCATGGCTTAAAGTCTTTACAGCGATATTGCAAACCACAATTAGTGACGTCATAACATACCAACATTGCAGTCACTGATGTCATCGGATTTAGTGTAGTTGGTAACCAAACTTTTGTTACATGATCCGCACAACGTCTGGCCCGCAGGTTTGTAAAATCCGATCTTGCACTCTGTGCATGTACCGTTCTCCGTAAGTTCTTCTCCAGGCGGACAGTCATCTGCAAAGAAATAAAATAAACTCTTTCATTATACAACGTTCATATGAGCAACCAGGAAAAAAAATCTTCAGATATTCTAATCATATCATTTTTAAATTATTAATCTGAAAACGATAAGGTAAAGTACTGACACCTTTTTCAACCATTTTAATGTGAACAGAAAATTAACTTTTGACAGGAGACTTGTTAAATTTAAAAAAAGAAGAATGGACAAAATTTATTGTCTCAGTTACCTAATGCATTGTATGTACTACGCTGTGCAGCGCCACTTAATGTATTATTTATACATACTAAAGCAGGTGCCCTCAGAAACAGCCCCAGATTGACGGGTAGTTTTATCCACAGGGCAGGGCAAACAGTAGAAGCGGCCACTGACGTTCTGGTAAAAGCCTTGTGGGCAGGGCGCACAGTTTTCAATTACTCGGTCGTAGTAACTGCCGGGATTGCAGACCTCTGGTAAGACAAGAGCGTGTGTCAACTTTAAATTAATTTATGGCATACGTGACTGGGCCTAACATGTTAGGCGACATCATTATAGACTGTATAATGTAACGAGTGAATACATATATTCCAAGCTCTTAATGAAAGACTGTAAAAGTTGTACAGTGGATCTTTCTGTGCTGGACATAGTTTTTACTGAAACACTCCTACACAAGTGTACATGTATAGCTTGATTTCTGCTTGACCCAGTTCATTCGCCAGATTCTTCTGTTTATTCTTTCAAATATCTAAACTCTCTGTGACTGGGGGGCAAGCTATATGTCTATCTAATGATTTGTCTGGCGTGCGACCAATCACGTGATTTTGTGACTGTACATGTACCTAGAGTGGTGCAAGTGGAGTAAGCCTGGCACACGACATCAACATCTATAGTCGCAATCATCTGTCACAATCATCTTTTCTTTAAAAGAAAAATATAAATAACTAGAGTAAGTTTATAATCACACATTATACATTAGCTGTCGATGTTTCACTGTAAATCAACCTTTGAGACTTACTTTTGCAATCTCTGCTAGAAGTAGCACCACGTTTCTCGGTGGTCGTGCCGTTTGAACAAAAATCGCATGACGTCATGCTTGATGCGTTCTGGAATTTGCCGATTTCACACAGCACACAGGACTCTGACAAGGAATCATAAAACGATCCGGCAACACACTGAACTGAAAGAGAAAATAATTATTAGTATGAAAGAAGAAGGGAAATTGTTGCCGTAGATTACTTACAACTCAACGCAAGCGCCAAACAGCAGCACTCAGATTAAATATGAAATAGTTTAGCAACGCCCACTTAACTCATACATACTCATTTAATTCTTTTTCAAGTGTTTACTTGGAACAGAAGCTAAAAACAACATACCACATTTTCCATTACTCAAGGCGAGTGGACGTGGGCAGAGGAGTTCTATTATCTTGATCAACCCGTTCGGATCCGGCACTGCATCAGCGATGGTTTTCTGTTGGGAAAACGTTTCTCTCTTTCACTATTTACTGCTAACTATGGCGACTTATTTTGTCATAATTCAAGTTTAATTTATTTCCAACTAAGACGTAAAAGTACGAATACCCACCTACTCCACTCTACATATATATTACTTAAACCTTCAGATATAAAAACTGCCATGATATAATTCATAAGTAAATTAAGTAACATTTAATATATACAGACTGATCTTTTCTAACGTATCTATTTTTCTCTTCTTCTTCAGTTAGATTGCCGTTTTAGCTTTATTTGCATAGTTGGTAGATAAAATTACTGAAGAACGTAATTTTTGTACATGGTTGTCGTATTAAAGGATAAAATTTCCATTTAAATGCAAACTTCTTACAACATTGAAATTGGCTTTCCTTCAAACTGTTGGCTTCATACAACAATTAAATAATTTCTCCTTTAAAAATTTAGCTTCGTGCACAATAAAAATATTTCTTCTTCAAAATGTTAACTTCAAGCAATAATGTACTTAATTCTCCTTTAAAATGTTAGCTTCATACATCAATGAAATTAGCTGCCTTTTAAAATGTAAACAATAGCATTCTTACTATGTGCTAGTGTTAAAGTATCGCACAGTTCATGTTTGATCAGAGCAAAAGTTAATAACGACAACAGTATTTGCTTACTCTAAGACGACACCACTAAAAACTAATTGTTGAAAGAGATTATCAATGATACACTTACTCTAAACTGTAAGACGACACCACTAAAAACTAATTGTTGTAGAAGATATAACAATGATACACTTACACTAAAATCGAAGACTAAGTCACTCAATATTAATTGTTGTAGGAGGTCTTCGGGCGAGAGAGTCACACTTGGGTCTGACGATTTTACAAGGAGTTTCCTGTTCAAAATGCGAACAAAGAAGTCAAGAACTCTCGATTGCGATTTGTGATGGGGAGTATTAAAATCTAACTCTAACTAACCAAACCTTGACTTAAAAGATCATAAAACTAAACGGGGGTGCATTTGAATGACAATCTAAGTGCATATATCTGTGTGTACGTAATGTATGTATTTATATTATATATAAACATGTCGTTAGTATATTTGTATGTGTGCTCACATCTTTATATGTATTTATGTATGCTTTAGGTCCTGAGTTTGAGTATATGCTGCTCTCTCTGTCTGTCTGTCTGTCTCTCTCTCTCTCTCTCTCTCTCTCTCTCTCTCTCTCTCTCTCTCTCTCTCATCGTAGCTCGTTATAGTATATATCTCTTTTTCGTTCTCTCTCTGTATTACATATATATGTAATATATATATATATATATATATATATATGTGGGGGTAGGGGGGTTGGTACGCGCACAAATGTATAACAGTAGGTCATATGCATATTTGCATCTCTGTATATGTATAAGAGTTGTATGCGTGCATGCTCGTGTTACTCTACCTACAAGTGTAACCAGTTACATATGTTTGCCCTCCTAACATAACAGGTTTAACCTTAAGTTTGTGTGCTCCCCCGAGCATGTGTATGAAATGAATGTTGCCATAGCAACAGATCGTTTTTATTCAGCAAGGGGATGAATATTAAATAGCTCCTGTCAAAAGAATCTATTTAATCACCCCACAGGTCCTTCATATTTGAAAGTCTATAGGACTTCTCAATTTCAATACATTGAATTTTTTCACAGCATTCACCTCTCAATGACCTGTCTTCGTGTTAAAACATAAGTGAAGTGTTTGCGTGGTCATGATGGTGTGTGGATCCAGTATTGTTATCAACTTATCAGTAAAACATGTTGCTGTAAGTTATTCCTGTGAATTCTGTTCGAAAGCCAATACAGCTGAAATGGTGGCTTGAGTCTGGTCTCAAGAATTCTCGAAGATTATTTTGAGTGTTCCTTATGGTGTATTGAGTACTACACATGAAAATTCTAGCAAATTCCTTCTGATGTGCTTGACAGTGCATGTGAAATTAGGATGATTCCCTATGGTGTGCTTTGTGGGCTCATCGAATATTCTGAAAGAGTTGTGTAACATGTCTAGAAGGAACATGTGAGGTTGCCACCTGAATATGAAAGACAGTGACTTGTTGCAAGCTGCGTGATTGTGAACACGTGCCGACAACAGCCACTATCTCTGAAAAGGTTATGAGCATTGACTTTCATGATTTCTCTGAAACTCTACTCTCATTTCTGTGATGACATCCATGAACTTGATTATATATTTATGTTATTGACTGCTAATATCTATGCTAGGAAAAAATGTCCAGCCTTAATCGAACACTGTTGTGAAGTGATGTAAATGCCAACACACTCTGATTATATTCATGAAAAGACAGTGGGTGGATGGAGGCTCGCTAAATACAGATTAAAGAAGGATTGTCTTCTCCTTTCGTAAGAAGCTTTTCACCTATGAAAATATTGTGTGATGGTAAATTTTTGTCTTTGTCTTTAATGTTGTGGAACACAGGGAACGTTTTCAGCACATGCATATCTGCAAAATGAGAGAGATGAGTGGTGTGTTCTGGAAAATTAGTAATAACATAAATGAAGATTCCCATCATTTGTAATTTGTTATGGGTGATTAAATGATGATGATAATAATAATAATAATAATAATAATAATAACCAATATCTGAAGTGGCATTGGCGTCACAGAGAACTCTAGTGCAATGTGTAAGGTAAGTTTGAGAATTCTTATAGAGAGACATGGGAGCTTAGAAACATTTTAGACCTGAATCTTATATGCTGTCCCTTGATTTGACTTTTTCCAGAGAACAGCGCGCCTTTTTTCTTTATCCACTACAGACTCTAGTGATCCACTGCACTCTACTTGAGCTACGTGGGTACGTGTATCTGACACTACTTGTTACACTTGCTGGCAACAGGTTTGCTGGAAACTGGTTACGTGGATATACGGCAGAAGTTGGGTCCGGTTTTTGTCTTGAGAGATCTTCCACAGAATTCTTCAAACAGTCTGGGCAACGTGCCTAGAGGCACTTTTTAGACCCATTATCCAACATGAGGTAAAGTGAGCTGTGATAAAACCGCGTCAGATACAGCTTACGTCATTAAAAGGTCAAGTAAATTAACTAGTGTTTCTTTCTATTCCTGCTCTGAATCAGTGATGAAACTCATAAATCTAGTAGAGACTATTACCTTGATTATTTTATTGATAGGATATAGACTGAATAAGTGGTGAACATTATTTGGGCATTTATTTTTAGTAGTGTAAGTGCCTGTGTTTTTTTTCAACTGTATTAATTTCTATGTTTTGATTTTTGATTTGTCCTTATGCAAAGCAGATAAATTATATATTTGGAGTATTAGTGGGTGGATGGGAGATCGTTAAATAACTTAAAAGACGGATCTAATTACTTCTTCAGAAAGAATTCCACCTACAGAGGAAATTATGACATTAGAACGTCTATCTAAATGCTGTGAGTAAAGGGTGGAGTTCTGCAGCGCCATGTGATCCGCCAAGGGGAGACAAGTTGGGCGTCTTATTGGGATTTTTATTAATATATGAATTGAGATTGCAGCCATTTGTATTATTTATGTTTCATTAATTGATAGAATAATAATAACCATAACCAGCAGCAGGCGTTCGTCACAAATATATATATTTTTGACATTGTTATGAAGAACTGTTTAAAATGAAGGGAGATAACTATATTTAGCCTTCAGACAGCTATTTTGCTAAGGTTATAAGGTTAATTTGTGTGCGTGTATTACGGCCTTCTGATAGTTTTGTTTGGGATTTTTTTTTTTTGAGAAATGTATGATCATGCTCACTTTGGTAATTGACCGCAATACCTCAATATCATTTTAATGTGTGCCTGTAACCTATCTACAGAGTCACTTTGGTAATTGACCTCAATATCATTTTAATGTGTGCCTGTAACCTATCTACAGAGTCACTTTGGTAATTGACCTCAATATCTCAATATCATTTTAATGTGTGCCTGTAACCTATCTACAGATTCACTTTGGTAACTGACCGCAATACCTCAATATAATTTTAATGTGTGCCTGTAACCTATCTACAGAGTCACTTTGGTAATTGACCTCAATACCTCAATATCATTTTAATGTGTACCTGTAACCTATCTACAGAGTCACTTTGGTAATTGACCTCAATACCTCAACATCATTTTAATGTGTACCTGTAACCTCTCTACAGAGTCACTTTGGTAACTGACCTCAATACCTCAATATCATTTTAATGTGTGCCTGTAACCTATCTACAGAGTCACTTTGGTAATTGACCTCAATATCATTTTAATGTGTGCCTGTAACCTATCTACAGAGTCACTTTGGTAATTGACCTCAATACCTCAATATCATTTTAATGTGTGCCTGTAACCTATCTACAGATTCACTTTGGTAACTGACCGCAATACCTCAATATCATTTTAATGTGTGCCTGTTACCTATCTACAGATTCACTTTGGTAACTGACCGCAATACCTCAATATCTTTTTAATGTGTGCCTGTAACCTATCTACAGATTCACTTTGGTAACTGACCGCAATACCTCAATATCATTTTAATGTGTGCCTGTAACCTATCTACAGATTCACTTTGGTAACTGACCGCAATACCTCAATATCATTTTAATGTGTGCCTGTAACCTATCTACAGATTCACTTTGGTAACTGACCGCAATACCTCAATATCATTTTAATGTGTGCCTGTAACCTATCTACAGCGTCTAACAGTATCGTGCAGTGGCTGCAGCATCAAACGTGACATAACAGGTTCTATTGTAACCACGAAACTTTGACTTACGGGACATCGTTTCCAATGATTGTGACGAAAATGTCCGAAATGACAGGCTGACGTTTGCGCCTCCCGCCCGTTGGAGGAAGCGGCGTGCAGGTGACGTTGACGGCCAGATCCGAGCAGTTCGAGGTCTGGCATAGTCCGTTTGACCAGTTACCGTTCTGCTCTATTATTCTTTCGATTGTCAGCCGATAGATCTGGGGCTCCAACGTGTCGCATTTGGGGGATGGCACATGGTAAACAATAACTACCTTCAGGCGGCGCTTTGGCTCGGACGTCGCTGAGGAAGAACAGAAAATTAAAGACTTACAGCTGAAGCAGGTACATAATCTCGCAAGAAAGAAGGCGCTTTTAATATGGTTGACTTCTTTTCGACTTGTTGTTTGCTTAACGGTCTTTTAGCAAATTCAGAAATGGTAAGATTTTTCTTAAAACCCATTTGCACAGTATATTTAGTATGTCGAAATGTTTTGTTGCTAAATTCATTTACAAGGCGCGCGCTTTGTTTATAACTAGTAAACATAGGAATAGCACAACTACTACAGCTAAGAAATATATATATATAATCAGTACAACAGACAAAACTCATATGACATTTCTAGGCATTTTGATTACTATACAACTAAGAAATGTATAATCAATACAAGTAACAAGAATGAGACATATAAAAACTTCTAGACATTTAGATTACTACAGCTAAAACATTTATAATAATACAATAGACAAGAGCATATAGGAAAACATGACACCTGAGGGTAAGTTAGAAGATGAGTAGATTATGCAAGCTAACGTATTCAGAGCTCAGACAACTAAATAAAACAATCTCATGGATAGTATTACATTAAGAGGACTGCTAATGTTATTTTAAAGAGAACTGAACACTAACAGACCTATATATATATAGCTCCTAAGTGATTCGTGGATATTACGTGTGTGTGTGTGTGTGTGTGTGTGTGTGTGTGTGTGTGTGTGTGTGTGTGTGTGTGTGTGTGTGTGTGTGTGTGTGTGTGTGTGTGTGTGTGTGTGTGTGTGTGTGTGTGTGACAATTGAACAATGCAAACAACAACTAGATAGTACAAACCACTGACTCGTAAGTACTACATCCTATAGACTCTTAGCTGAAAGATATAATAAATCTATAATACAGTCAACATCTCTTAGCTGAAAGATATAATAAATCTATAATACAGTCAACACCTCTTAGCTGAAAGATATAATAAATCTATAATACAGTCAACAGACTATTAGCTGAAAGAATATAATAATTATATAATGCTATCAACAGACTAGGGGATATGTAGATATTACAAAAAGCATATACAGAGGCAAAATGACAGTTTTAACAGCAACGAACTTCACTGTTGGTGCAAACTTTAGAATTTTAATCCAAACACTCGATCTGCCTCACTACGCGCGAATGAATTAAACTACCTCCATACCTCCACAAGACGGCAAGGTGAATGGCAAATACATCCTGGGTGGATCCCAGCTTCCAACGGGCCCACAGGTGTAGAGACTGGGCGACGGAACGACCACTGTGTATGAGGCTGGACAGTTCAGGGAGCAATGTGTGTAGTTTCTGTTCTCACTGTCAGTGAAGTTCGCACAGAACACTTGGCCCGCATTGGCGGGTTGTGACGGAGTGGAACACTGATCATCTGGCGAAAGGAAAATGACGTCAGTGTTTCATCACCAGTCACACATTAATATCAACGAGAAGATTTTACCGCTTTGGCTTTCGGCTTATTCGGTTCTTAAAATTTTTATAGGGATAAGGTGTGTATTTGTTTTACCTATACAGATACAAAGTTGTAAAGTACTTTTTTTTTAATTATGTGACCGAAAGAATCCTTATTTCCAAGTTTGTAATTCTGCACGTAAGTGATATCGTTCTTTATAATTAAATTAATAATTAAAAATACTTTTTTTTCACGTCAACACGTTTTAACATTTTACATTTTATAATTGGATAGTATTTCAATGTGCCATTTGCTACAAAAATTTTATTATGAATGCAACTGACAAGAATGACCGAAAAATGTTCGAAAATAACTACAAGGAAATACATTATCTATATTAGTTCATTAATAACTACAAGGAAATACATTATCTATAATATTAGTTCATTAATAACTACAAGGAAATACATTATCTATAATATTAGTTCATTAATAACTACAAGGAAATACATTATCTATAATATTAGTTCATTAATACCTACAAGAAAATACATTATCTATAATATTAGTTCATTAATAACTACAAGGAAATACATTATCTATAATATTAGTTCATTAATAACTACAAGGAAATACATTATCTATAATATTAGTTCATTAATAACTACAAGGAAATACATTATCAATAATATTAGTTCATTAATAACTACAAGGAAATACATTATCTATAATAATAGTTCATTAAAAACTACAAGGAAATACATTATCTATAATATTTTTAAAACTGTTGGAAATCTATATACGGCTCCTGATTTTAATGGCGTTATAAGATATTTTTTTATCATTGTCTAAATCCAAAAGGGTGCTTGAATAGTAATTTTATATTTAGTTTTTATTCTCAGGTTTCCTAACCTGAGATATGGCTTCTGTTTAAGAAACCCTTTACTGTTTCTCTTTTGTTTCTGTGTCTATTTGTATTTTCTTTTTCTGTTTATCTTTTTGATTTTGTTAGTGTTTTAATATCTCTTGCTGACCTGCCCAACGACCTGTCCCGTCCGTGCCACTTCTAGCTGTTCAGATTTAAAATCGTTGTTTTATATACAATACTATTTTTTTCTTTGACTAATTCATATTCCTATATTATTTCTTATATAGTATTTTAAGATGTATTTTAAGATGTGTTTAAGACACATTGCAAGTATAGCACATAAAAAACAAAAGAAATAAATGTTATATTTATGGCCTTTTTAAATATGAGAGTCGGACTAAAATGATTGTTTGGACCCTTCTCCCTTCATTCTGATTGGCTTAGTGCTTTCCTAACGAGCACGTGTGCAGTGCGGGTACTACACTACATACTGTAAACACCTCTACTCACACTACATACTGTAAACACCTCTACTCACACTACACTGTAAACATCTCCACTCACACTACACACTGTAAACTACTCATACTGCACACTGTAAACACCTTTACTCACACTACACACTGTAAACACATCTACCCACACTACATACTGTAAACAACTCTACTCATACTGCAGTGTAAACACCTCTACTCACACTGCACATAGATGTCGAAGCTGCACAGCGCTTTGTTGCCATCCCTGTTGGTGGCCTCGATCACAATCGGGTACTTCCCCCACAGGAAAACGGAACCTGTCACAAAACGTATCATCAGCACATTAATTTAATGGACAAACGTATGACTTGTGATTTGTATTTTCTAAACACTTCGCATTTGTTGGTCAAACACAGAGTAGACTTAGCGGTAACCAGTATTTTTAAAACACCATTTATAATTCAGTTCTAGATTAAATGCCAGGTTACCTGATGCTAACGATGACGTCACAATGTTAGCACCGCCTTTAAAGACAGGTTCCGTCCAAGTGATAGGCGTCACGCGATGTGAGCTGTACTTGATAATGTCACTTGGACAAGATTCAACCGTAACTGTCTGCTTTCCTGCAGAAGTACACACACACGTATGAAATTCGGCAGAGTCGTAATTAATTTAAATAGCAATTTTGTATATAAAGATGTTTTAAAGTTTGTGTTATAGAGACTTAGAAAAGAATACCTGTACTCTAAAATGTTTTCTAGTGATACCGTGTAAAACATTGAAATCAATTTATGTTTTTGATGACGTCAATGTTGGAACAGTCTTGAGAGTTTGTGCGTTTGCTATGACATGAAAACAAGGGTGTATTACCTTTCTAACGTGTATTACCTTTCTAACGTGTATTACCTTTCTAACGTGTATTACCTTTCTAACGTGTATTACCTTTCTAACCTATATTACCTTTCTAACGTATATTACCTTTCTAACCTATATTACCTTTCTAACGTGTATTACCTTTCTAACCTATATTACCTTTCTAACGTATATTACCTTTCTAACAACAAAAAGGAGCAAATGGATAACTGGTTTTTACTTTGAAATTATATTTTCCATTCAATATTTTTCGTACCAATGTGGCACTAGAAAAGTGTATTGTATGTGTTAACATTTCTTTTCAAGCACACTTATTACCTGGAGTAGGTGTTGTGCAACTGGGATAATTAGTAAACCCTTTTCGACAGCTAGCATCGACCAAAGACGGGTAGATTCGGTTAACTCCTGGGTAAAGTAAAAACTCGCCCCAAGTCATGATGGCATTAGGAAAGACGTGGAAACGATTGGAGATACCCACTAACGTCAACTCGTCTCGGAATTTCAGTTCACGGTTGTAGAATGACACCTGACTGATAATTCCGTTAAATCCTTGTTCCTCCACGCACGTGTCTGTGCCTGCGTTGTAGCGACAGCCTAATACCATCCAGGTGCTGGACAGAAATGTAACAGTTGTCAGTGTAACACAATCTGGACACTGGACAGAAATGTAACAGTTGTCAGTGTAACACAATCTGGACACTGGACACAAGTGTAACAGTTATCAGTGTAACACAATCTGGACACTGGACAGAAATGTAACAGTTATCAGTGTAACACAATCTTGACACTGGACAGATTACTATTATAACATAATTCCGTAAAATCATAAACATGCACTTAATACCGAAAATAGACTACTTACTACATGTCAAGAGTCAAGTTCATGGCGTAACCTTCCAATGTCGCACGGACGGTGTCAACAAAAAAGGAAAACAGGTTCGTGTCTCTGTTCCATGAGAGAACAATGTAATGCCACTCTCCGTCTTGACTGTAGTCGACGGCCGTGTCAAGTCGTCGCTGTGTTCCGTCTAAAGATAAAACCAACCCGACCTCGTCCAGTCGAAGGAGCTCACGCTTTCCCTCGAGACTGTTGGCCTGCCTGTAACGACACGATGACATTAGGGATTGCCTGTACGATAATGACATGGCTTGCTTGTAACGACACAGTAACATTAGGTCCTGCCTTTTATGACATGATGACATTAGGACCTGCCTGTAACAACACGATGACATTAGGGCTTGCCTGTTACGATATAATGACATGGATTGCTTGTAACGACACACTAACATTAGGTCTTGCCTTTTATGATATGATGGCATTAGGACCTGCCTATAACGACCACGATGACATTAAGGCCTGCTTAAAACGACACCATGACATCAGGACCTACTTGTGTACGATACAATGCAATTAGCAGCTGTCTCGTTGTCCTCCAGAAGTACTACTAATCTGGTTTTTTTGTTATGGGTTAAAATATAGGCTTCCCAAAGTGTGCGCCCTTCCACATTCTAGAGTTTCGACGGAAACAGAACTGCCACCCCACCCCTCAACCCCAGTACTTTAAGTGCCGTGTAAACAAATCCTGATATATTAAGTCGCCGCGAACAGAGAACGTTTAAGAAACATTACTTACCATCAATCCATCCTGAAAAAAGCAGGTTAGGATATTGTACTTCAGGAGGCCTATGAGTTACCGTTCACACTTCCTTACAGTAATGTACCACATTCGCAACGAGTGAGTAATGAAAGAATTATTTTTAAAATTACTCCACCCAA
>CM054182.1:66438378-66535878 GCA_028829895.1 Sinotaia quadrata
TGCCACTCCATCCACTGGTGCAGTTACACCGAAAACCGTTGACCAGGTCCTGGCACGTCCCTAAATGTAGACAGGGCTGACTCTGACATTCGTCTATGTCAATCTGCAATCGTATCATAGGTAACAGTCAATAGTGTGAATGCCACTTAAATCAAGGTATTATTTTATTCCAATATTTTTTTTATGCAGTGTTTACACTGACAGACCCATAAGACAACAACGCTCGTTGCTCTAAAATATTACGCATTTCCAAACGACATAATCGCTGTTAGATATTAAATCGCAAAAATAAATGTCTAAATCACATTTTATTTTGCAATCAAACTTAAAGAAAAATATTTTATTTGTACAGAAGAATGAAATACAAGCACTTCAAACTTGTTATTTTATGTCTCGAGGAGAGTTTACGAAAAGCTAACTTTACTGACAGATGAATCGGTCAGGTAAATCTTTACACTCACAAAGTCTCTTGATGGACACATTTGTCATTTGTTATCCTATTTATCGAACCAGAGTTCTGCAATTTTGTTTTCTTTCCATTCTCAACTTATTCCCCAAAAATTAGGTCAATAGTTCAAATTACATCTGATCTCATTACGTAAATACGTGCAGGGTGTAGACGCCGATAAAAGTCGTGATAGACTGTACTAGTCAAGCTAACCTTGACACTAGTTTATATCAACCTACAGCCACACTTTAGCCGTGGATGTCATTCAAATATATCATTTTAATATTCGATTACACCAGTGTTTAGAATCACACTTCAGTCGTCGAGGTAATTAATATTTATATGTGACACGCTTATGACATCTACAATCGATTTTCAAACTTTACCGTCATTAATGTGTCTGTCTGACAATCGTCGTGTCAGTCTGCAGTAACATTGAAGTTACGCTAGTTAATAATCACTATGACTTTGATACTCCTTTGTCACTTTTGCGATCTCATGTTTAGTCATGATAATCGTCATTAATATCTATGAATGACACTGCCTACTTGGCGAACAAACTTGTACTAGATAAAATTCCAACTTTATCAGATTTTTGCAAGACAAAACCAGAATGGAGTCCAGTGAAGACTGTAAACAGAAATAAGATAATTTATTGTGCACTAAGACTCACCTCACAACGTTCTCCTGTGTAACCAGGTTTGCAGTTGCAGTCGCACCTGTTAATACGGTCAGTAACGTTGGCACTTCCTAAAACGCTACAGTTATTCACTTGACAGTCATCAATATTTGTTTCGCACAAACGACCTGGAAATAAATAAATCGAAAGACTCCTTTTAAAAAAATCAAGAAAGCCGTAGATAATTTCCTATTAACGTCTCTAATGTCAGAAGTTAATGAGCTACGTAATGAATAACTCATTAGGTTTAATAACCGTTAACAGGTTAAGTTTACATCTTACACTGATTTCATCGAACGTTACATGTTTTTATTAGTAAAATTTTTAATACCTATGACGCTTGGCTGTTGTTACCTTTTTAAAGGTTAAAATTAAAATTTCACTCTTTCATGCTGAATCTGACACTACCCGTATTCAATTCGAAAGTCGTCGACTTGCATGTCTAATATTGTAACTGTGAGATTTTAGTACAGTACCTAAAACTGTGAGATTTTAGTACAGTACCTAAAACCAAAAACCTACAAACAGTCCTAATATTGTAACTGTGAGATTTTAGTACAGTACCTAAAACTGTGAGATTTTAGTACAAAACTGTGAGATTTTAGTACAGTACCTAAAACTGTGAGATTTTAGTACAAAACTGTGAAATTTTAGTACAGTACCTAAAACTGTGAGATTTTAGTACAAAACTGTGAGATTTTAGTACAGTACCTAAAACTGTGAGATTTTAGTACAGTACCTAAAACTGTGAGATTTTAGTACAGTACCTAAAACTGTGAGATTTTAGTACAAAACTGTGAGATTTTAGTACAGTACCTAAAACTGTGAGATTTTAGTACAGTACCTAAAACTGTGAGATTTTAGTACAGTACCTAAAACTGTGAGATTTTAGTACAAAACTGTGAGATTTTAGTACAGTACCTAAAACTGTGAGATTTTAGTACAAAACTGTGAGATTTTAGTACAGTACCTAAAACTGTGAGATTTTAGTACAAAACTGTGAGATTTTAGTACAGTACCTAAAACCAAAAACCTACAAACAGTCCTAATGGACTATCTACTTTGACTTCATTAAATAATAGTGCAGTTAACAAATTAAATAGTTACTGTTAATAAGTTGTTTGGGTTTTTTTTATAAATGTTAACAGAAAACTCGAATGAATTAGAAACAATCCTAATAGAACTCGTCGTAACTGTGGTAACTTATAGTCAGGTACATTAAGGGAATAATTATTACACATTTTGGAATTTTAAGTCACTTATGTTAATAAGATTGTTTGCAATTTTATATAATAAAACAAAAAATATATCTTACCAGTAAATCCTGAAGGGCATACACAAGTGTAGTTCATAAACATGTCATGGCAGGAACCGCCGTTCTGGCACTGCACACTTCGACAGTCGTCGACATCGAGCTGACAGCGGGAGCCGGTGTAGCCAGTTTGGCACGCGCACTGTGATCCGGTTGGCGTTTCGGTGCAAACGCCATTGTGCAGGCAGTAAGAACTGTTGCAGTAGGTTATGTCTTCGCATTTTGACGCCGAGAGAACTATGAATAGTGCAGCATAGATAGATAGATAGATAGATATAGATAGATAGATAGATAGATAGATAGATAGATAGATAGATAGATAGATAGATAGATAGATAGATAGATAGATAGATAGATAGATAGATAGATAGATAGACAGATAGATAGATAGGTAGGCAGGCAGGCAGGTAGCTAGATAGACAGACAGACAGACAGACAGACAGACAGACAGACAGATAGATAGATAGATAGATAGATAGATAGAAAGACAGGTAGGCAGGCAGGCAGGTAGCTAGATAGATAGATAGATAGACAGACAGACAGACAGACAGATAGATAGATAGATAGATAGATAGATAGATAGATAGATAGATAGATAGATAGATAGATAGATAGATAGATAGGCAGGCAGGCAGGCAGGTAGTTAGCTGTGTAAAAGATGTGTAAAAATATTTTATGTTGGAATTCAGAGTGATTTATTCTTATTTATTTAGACAAAATTGTACATTATTATGCTGAACCTATTCACTGTCCTTCTGTTGCTATTTTTAGTAACGTCATAATGAAGGTTATTTCAGATGGAACATCGACCTTGAACTAGTTTTTGTTTTATAGATTTATGTTTAAATTACAGATTACATACGGCCATCTTGCCTTACATCTTGCCTCTTAATTTTTTACTAATAAATATTTAATATTTGTACTTAATTCTGAAACCAAATGGGTTATATAGATCAAGATATTTTATGTTAGGCGAACAGAGGAATGAATAGAAAAATGACATTCTAATGTCGGGTAATTTATCTAATGTCGGGTAATTTATCTAATGGACCACATGGATGATCTGCTGCTTTCATCGACTATGAAAATAACAGAGTTAGACATACATTTAGAGATGGATAAATATGATGATAGAGGCAAAATATCCATAATAGATTCGCTTAAAGGAACATATTTTCTTACCTCTAGTAGACAAACACCTGAAGCGGATTTCGTAATTCTCACACATTCCGTCTGGCTGGTCACTGTTCACACACAACAGTCCGTCAGTAGCCGTGCAGTTGAAAAAGAGTTTCTCGCTCGGGGGCAGGCTCGTATTTGTTATAAGGCACTGTGCGTCTATAGGTGTCGTACCCCCACATATGTTCAGGCCATACTGTGTGCATTTAAATCGAAATTATGAATTAATCAGCACTGTGCATGAATCAAATTTACGAATTAATCAACGTTTGTATAAATCAGAATCAGGAATTAATCAACACTGTAAATCAAAATTACGAATTAATCTATAAATCAAAATTACGAATTAATCTATAAATCAAAATTACGAATTAAACAAAACTCTATATAAATCAAAATTACGAATTAATCTACTCTTTGATTAAATTAAAATTAAAATTAAAACTTAAATTAACTTGCAAATCTATTGGCTTATTTTTACTGTATAAATCCCTCAGTCTTGAAAGAAATGGCAAAAAGGATTCATTTTCTTACCTGACCAGAAAAATAAAGCAGTGAAATATATTACCTGACCAGAAAAATAAAGCAGTGAAATATACTACCTGACCAGAAAAATAAAGCAGTGAAATATATTACCTCACATAATACATGTTCTGTCACTGTTTTGTTGTTTTAATATTTCTAATACATCAAACTTACAGCTCTTAGTCCCGAGAGAGTTTCAAAATCCCCCATGTCTGAGGAATTGCCGTTTGTCGGCAGAAAACTGTCGTACCAGGGAGTCCAATAAGTTTCTGTAATGTAAAATAAAATGAAAACGATAGAGACTCTTATAATAATCCGCGATTAAATCACAGTAATCGTTGTTTATCAGTTAAAGAAGGTATCACATCTTGATCTTAATTTTAATTTTGTCATAGTAATAGCAAACGAAATGAAGCGCAGGTAAATGCCTGGTCATAGCTTTATCTTTATATATGAATAGTATTAATAGCAATGTCATTATCGAGCATGTAAATACTTGGTCATAGCTTTATCTTTATATATGAATAGTATTAATAACAATGTCATTAACGAGCATGTAAATGCCTGGTCAAAGCTTTATCTTTATATATGAATAGTATTAATAACAATGTCATTAACGAGCATGTAAATACTTGGTCATAGCTTTATCTTTGAATAGTATTAATAACAATATAATTAACGAGCATGTAAATGCCTGGTCATAGCTTTATCTTTATATCTGAATAGTATTAATAGCAATGTCATTATCGAGCATGTAAAAACTTGGTCATAGCTTTATCTTTATATATGAATAGTATTAATAACAATATAATTAACGAGCAATGATCTTAACACTTTATGTTTGAAAGTATTAGCGTTAACAATGAGATTAGTGAAGTGCTGATTTAATAAATTTCGCTGTGCTTTTTTTTCAGCATTATCAATAACAATGGAATTACTGCGATTTTTCTCTTTTCACACTTAACTTTCCAAGTTTTAGAAATAATATATATCCGTAATATTTGGATTAATGAGATGTTATTTATACACCTTTCGTAATATTTGGATGAATGAGGTGTTTGTTTTTTACACACCTTCAAGAGACTGGTCTAACGAAAGTCCAGAACAATGAGATTAATGAGACTGGTCTTACACACCTTCAAGAGATTGGTCTAACGAAAGTCCAGAACAATGAGATTAATGAGACTGGTCTTACACACCTTCAAGAGACTGGTCTAACGAAAGTCCAGAACAATGAGATTAATGAGACTGGTCTTACACACCTTCCACCTTGTAACACTGGCGGTAGTAGTAGATGTACATTCCGCTCCTGTGGCCGGGGACGGAATAAGATGGGTTGACGATCTGGCAGAGCGCCGAGCTGTTGTCGTACAAAACTTCAGTGCAATTCATGTCTTCACACCTTTTCAAGCAGTCTCGTATAGCCACGTTGGTCGCGTTGAAAGCGAACGGGACAGTTCCGTTGATGCTGATGCCGAAGTACGCCTCAAACTGACAAACGGTTCCTGTCAATCAACGTGTAAAACGTGCAATGACAACAAGAAATCTTTCTGAACAGCATTTTAATTTCTACAAATATGCGTTCCGCCTGAATAGATCTATTCATTTTAAAAAATAAATGAACAACCTTGACTACCTAACAGATGTTTTATATATATATAAATTGCTTTTGTTGTAAACGTTTTCTTCATTTGTATCCCATGTTTTGTAAACTCAAGACTCAGTTTAAAAAAGATCAATAAATAATTGTTATTATTATTCGCTATTATTATATCATGGTGATGTTTGCATTCGTACGATACCATTTCACAGAAGTTTGTTAGAAATGAAAACATTAAACATTGAAAGATGTTTGTTAGAAATGAAAACATTAAACATTGAAAGATGTTTGTTAGAAATGAAAACATTAAACATTGAAAGATGTTTGTTAGAAATGAAAACATTAAACATTGAAAGATGTTTGTTAGAAATGAAAACATTAAACATTGAAAGATGTTTGTTAGAAATGAAAACATTAAACATTGAAAGATGTTTGTTAGAAATGAAAACATTAAACATTGAAAGATGTTTAAGAATATCAATGACTCTGTCTTAGTTACGAGAAACTGAAAACGTAGTACATAATTATTATAACCTGTTATATATTGCTAGTGAAACGCAAAGAGGTCGTTTCTTACATTTGATAATTAATTATTGCCTTGGATAAGTTTATGATATGCTGATTATAATGTGTATATATATACTGTTAAAAAGTTCATAAGTATTGATTATAAATGTATAAATGTCATTCAAAAAAGAAATGAGTCGGAAGTTCAAGCTGAAATGCTTTTCTGCAATACGTATGCTGTGTGTAAGATACTAGAAACTACGTATAACTGTTAATTGAATCTGTATGCCTTCATTACAATGCCTTCAATATGTTCATGTATTTTACAAGGAATAAGCAGTGTTTTGCACATCTTACTACAGCAACAGGGGGTGTAGGTGAAAATGTTCGTACACTGAAAATGTTCGTACACTGAAAATGTTTGTACACTGAAAATGTTCTATTGCCATTTTGTTTGCCCTTGTGTAAAGAGCGGTACAAGTGTTCGTGTATCGTTTACCAAGGAACTATGCAGTTTTAAACATCACTAGTAATATTTACAAAGAACTGCACTTGAATTTACTATTAGCGTGGCAACTGTTCATACAATTAAAATAGTTTCAAATGTACTAATCATTAACATGCTGTATATGCATTGTAAAAACTGACTATGAGAAACGAACACCTGTACAGTACATACAACGTTCATACATTTACAAAGTTTAAAAAACCCATACCATAATAGGTGCCAGGTGGGCATACACAACGGTAGGTGTCGCTCACGTGGTCTTCCACACACACGCCAGGACTGCAGGTGTCAGACTGACATCGATTTACACGTGTTTCACAGCGCTGGCCGACGTAACGACCGGGTGGACAGGTACACTGATAACTGTTCACCAAATCAGTGCAGTTTGCTCCATGTAAACAGGGATTGGATAAGCAGTCATCTGCAACAAGTTAAAGGCTAGTGTTTAGCGTTATGATAAAACTATACTGTAAGATTTAGCGTTATGATAAAACTATACTGTAAGATTTACCTTATGATAAAACTATACTGTAAGATTTAGCTTTGTGATAAAACTGTACTATGAGATTTAGCATTTTGATAAAACTGTACTGTAAGATTATGATTCAAAGCACAACACCATTTTACCAATATTTTTTTTTAAAGCATTGGCAGTAAGAAAGGTTCATTTTCTAAGTTTCTTTATAGGAAAAAATCAACTACACATTTCTAGCAAAGAATACGGATGTATGAGATGTACAATGAAAGATGAATATTTCGTACGAAACGAAATACAATTACGATAGGATGCACCTCTATAAAATGATGACAACAAAGTTCATACAAGTTACAAAATTGGTAAAATGAATCATCAATTTATTTTGACTTTCAATACAGGTTTAGTGTTGGATTATTTTTTTAATTCCTTTTAACAATATTTATTTTTTTTATGTACCGTTAGTAAAATGGTTTGTAGTTCTTTTATAAAAGACATTAATTATTTTAATTACACATGTTTCTTTGGTTACGTATTCTGCTGCTGAAGGTGTTGTTACGCTCTCTCACCCCAGAAGCCGCAATAGACCTATCATCTGCATGATGTTCTCAGTCTTGGGCTGCCTCGGGGAGGGGGGAGCCCCACAGCCTCGCGGTGCATCTGAGGCAGAGGGCAGGAGGGCTGGCGGAAGGGGGTGAAACAGATCTCACCTAGTCTGGCGCAAACCTTCAACTGCCCTCCGTCGGGGGGGGGGGGAGCCTGGGGTTTATTTTTGAACTCATGCGTTCTGTAAATTATACGATGTGAGTGGTTTTCTCCCTTTATCATTATCAACAAAGATTTATTTTAATATTTACGGATGTTCACTGTGCAGGTTTCTCCCTTTATCATTATCAGCAAAGATTTATTTTAATATTTACCAATGTTCACTGTGCAGTTTTCTCCTTCAAAGCCAACAGGGCACTCGCAGCGATATCGCAGGTTTCCCAGCGACAAACAGCTACCTCCATTCTGACAAGGGTTAGGTGTACAGACTGGAATGATCTCCCCGCATCTGGCAATGCAAACCACGAGATGTAAAGTATCTTGTATAGTAAGTGTTTTTTCAAGAGAAAAATACATGTTATAAAAAGTATAAAATACATAATGGTCAAAAATGTCTGTTCATAACTAAGGTTACTTATTAAACTAGTACATTAGAATAATAACTAGCGATAAAAATCTAAGAAATATTATTAAAAATATGCGTTAACATGTTCTAATTTAAATTTTGAATAATCTGTGCTATAATTTCAACCGTACATTTCATTGCAATATAGTTTCAATGAAATGTTTACGTTTATCTAATAATTTTTCGGGGGGGGGGGGGGGAATGAAAAGTACGTGTTAAATCCCCCTTTTAAAAAAAAAAAGCTGTCATCAAATGACATAACACAGGCAACTTTAGATTCCCCAAATCATTCCGAAATAAGAAACTTGAGAATATGATTTAAAAGTTTAGTTGTCGAATTGACTTTTTAGTGCCCGTCATTGACTTTGAATTGTTTGGCAAGTAATTCAGTTGAATGTACCCTGAGTAAGTGTCTAGTTTCGGTAGGCATCGCACTGAAATGACGTTTTTAAATAATTTTTATTTTTTAAATAAAGACTGAATCAACACTTAAAATAAAGAACGCTAAAATCAATAAATAAATTACTAATTACTTTCTATAATTATTAATAAACGTATGTCAGTAATCTGTGTAACGGCTGGATTTACACAAATAGAAACCAATCCGCAAACATTAAAGTAAAAACACATTATTATAAATCTGTAAATAACTCTTTTAATCTTTACACTGTTTTCATTCTTAATTTATTCATGTGCTCTTTTTCTCGTTCGAGGTTTTGCGTTTTAATCTCTCTCTCTCCCTTTTTTTCCCTTTATGTCTGACATTCAGATACATGCGCTCTGTCTCTTCTTATTTTAAGCCTGTTATTTTTCTCGCGCGTCAAACATGAATACCTACACATACTTTTTCTTTCAAATACATACGCACGTATTTTTTTCTTTTTCTCTCTCTATCCTTCTTTCTCTCCTGTGTACCTATCTTTCTCCCTTCTCTTCAATTTCTCTCCATCAGACACTATCGAGTTTGATTTTTCATGCATATTAATACAGACGAATTATTTTCAATTCTTTAAAATGATCGCCAAAAATAATGTTGAGACGATGAAAAATTAGTGCTGCAATGGTTTTATCAGCAACACAAATTCCCACCGAAAGGTCAGTGGCATTATTTTCGCAATATGAGCAGCCACACTCACAGACGTGTTACTTTTGAAAATTAAAACACCTAACATGTCTTACATTTAAAAATTAAAACACACAAAACGTGTTACGTTTGAAAATTAAAACACACAAAACGTGTTACGTTTGAAAATTAAAACACACAAAACGTGTTACGTTTGAAAATTAAAACACACAAAACGTGTTACGTTTGAAAATTAAAACGCACAAAACGTGTTACGTTTGAAAATTAAAACGCGCAAAACGTGTTACGTTTGAAAATTAAAACGCACAAAACATGCAAAAAAGCGGGGGTGCACAAAACTGTTAGAATGTTAGATCGACTGCAACATCAAACTTGTCGTTTTAGAAATAAAATAGATCGTGGGAATGAATTTTTTAAATGATAAATTTAAATGTATGTCTTTCTGCGGGCATGAAACAAATTAGTGGTAAATGTGAAAATACACAACATTAGATGAAAATCTTGTAGTATAAAATTTTCATTTGCATTATACTTTAGTCGTGAGAATTGTTAGAAAAACATTTCTTCAAACCAAAGAGCTTGCTAACCTAGAATGTCAAATATCGTATTTTAAATTAATTCTTAAGAAAAGATGTTATAGATTCGATATTGTTACTTCATTTGCATGACAGACTAAATTATTTTTACCCTGACTGGTAAGTATTTCGTCTCATAATTATCATTAACCTATGTTGAGTATATTAACTGCAACGTATAGTCATCAATAAATAATGTTTCTTGATTTTGATTCTATTTACAAGCTTTTTGGTTTGCTGTAAACAAACTGTCATCATAGAGTTGATACGATATAGAAAAACCAGTTACCTGACTATCCCACTGCTGCAATATATACCAAACCGTGTTAAACACTGTGTACATTGGTCTTCCGGGTATCTTTCTCAACATCATATATTAAATTGTGCATTAGCATCCATCAAAAAATCTCATGAAAGCATACAAAACGTACATCTTGAATATATTAAGCTGCTTTACTTGTCACTCGAAACCAGTTATGAAGAACTATTTATAACTGATAAGCAGTTAATCCTAAAATTCCAAACTGGAACACACGAAAATGGTATTAGAACTGAACAAACAATATATTTGTTGATAGGGGGTTAAAAGCACTGTCTCCCTTAAAGCAAGCCTGAAAACATAATAAATAAACTTAAGTATTTTGATCGTGATAATTATTGCCTTTCTATTTTTTTCATCTCATCTTTCGACGATCGATTATTCAAAAGTTGTACCGCAGACGACGATCTACCCGGCTGAGACAAATTTCTTTCTTTCCCAACAAAACAGCGACGTTTTCTGCGATTAGTCGATAACCGTTTGCAGTCATTTGCTATGAAACTGTGTACATGAATTGATCATTCCAGCTTGTCATTATAACTTTAGGCGGTACATGTAAGGTGTGAATGAGGGTGACACGTTTGATCACGTGTTTACCAAAAGAATTACTACAGCGCACTAACAATCAACAATAAAATATACACATTGCAATAATAATAATATTTCATAAATAACAAAGAAGAAAAAAATTCAAAAAGCACAAATCGTAATTTGCTCTAGGATATTTATATGGCGGACATGAGTATGAATTGGTTTGTTTTCATTTTTTTTGTACATGTCATGTAGTGATTTCCATTTTAAACACACAGCAGCAACAAAAATTATTTTGTACACATGCCGTGTAGTGTTTTCATTTAAAAACACAGCAGAGGCAGCACCAGCAACATGCTATGTTAATGTTTTAGTAACCATTATGGTTTCTACGAATTTTAATTATTTTTCGAGTTGGCGAAATAGTGTCCTTTGAAACAGTTGTAATGAAGATTTTGCAGGCAATTATTCTCACTGTATAACAAATCAACAGAAAGATATCATTTCAGAAAATAAATTTTCTACATACTTTAACATGAAAGTATTGGTCTTGCTTCAAACGTTTCGGTACTTATCTCGCTAATTATTTTTTGTTTGTTGGGGGCGAGGGGGGGTGTCTTTAGGGATATTAACAAGCTACTAACCTTAGAATGTACGTTTATAAATAATAAAGTAACTATTTATAACATTTGTTTCTGTGGGTTTACAAAATCTACAGATACAGACATTATGCAATGTATTTTTAGAAAGTGACGACCTTAAAGCTAATGTTGCTTATTAACCAAATTTTTCACACAGATCATTTCAATATATGGTTTAGGTCTGTGTCCGTTGCTTGTATATCACGTCTGGTTGTTGTGATTCAGAATCATCCGGGGATTTTATTACTCAACGTTTTTGGAAAACAAAATTTTAAAGGTCATGTCATCTGGGAGTTCGCGTTGATTTCTACTCTCCCTAATTCAAAGGTCTAAAGGAAGAGTAGTGGTTCTTTCCAAGCTATTACAAGTTCATACATTTCAAACTCAGCGCTAGATGTTGCTTTTCTCAATTTATGTTGTGTTTTCAGATTACACTTTGTGTGCACGATACTTTTAAGTAATATTGATATGTATGAGTTATGAAACTCGAAAATATATTCTAATAAACTTTGTTCACTTCATCAACGTCCCCCACCCACTAGAGCCATACGAATTTATGTGATATGTAAGAGCTATAAAAGGTGGAAATATATTCAAATAAACCTTGTTCACTTCATCAATGTTTCTTCCCAAATTCACACACATTTTATGTGATATATAATAGCACCTTGCGCTTAAGCTTTATCAAATGCCACTCTGTGATTATATTTTCCAGTAATGTTTGCAAACTGAGGTTTGTACAAGTTTCAACTCTCTGATATTGTACATTTTTTATCACGTGCATGATATGTGATGCATTCGTGAAGAAGTAAGAGCTTCACATGCAGTTCTGAGTATTCGAATAAATACTGAATCTTGGAAATTTTAATAAAATTTATTGTCCATTAAAATGTATCTCATTATATACACCGCTGAATTCCTCAATACGCAATACTGTATATATTCCTATTTTTATTACCGATATCATCAATACTTGTTTTCTTGTTTATCAAAATAAAGTGAGAAACAAGACAAAATTACAAACTTAATGGTGGTTGGCGGTCAGAACCTAGCAATCTCGTGTATCTTCTTTCAGTAAACGACTGTCCAGAAATGTAATAATAGGGGCAATTGCTAAAATCAAATTAAACATCCTCTACCCACTTAATGTAACTTTAATTTATTAATAATTAATTAAACAGTATGCTATTCTGATTGGTTTATCCGTGCCGTGTACAAACCACACGATTGCAACGCTACGCTGTCAACAGTTACCGTCTCTCAAAACACTTTAGTCCTGATACATGAATTCTCAATTTTACAAGAACAATAAAAAATATCACTCGACTAAATCAGTCATATAATGATTAAAATTATCTATACATTCGGATTTTTGCAATCTCTAGCTGAGAACACATCACGTTGGTTTTGTTGTTTTTTTCCAGTTTAGAGTTCGAGTTTACACCATTGCCTACCTTTCTAGCAAAGTCACGTGATTTGTTGTTTGCTGCTTGTTTTGCTCCAAAATTATGACGTCACTCGTACTATTAGATTGAGATACGATAAATTCTAATCCAAAAATAGCAGGTCATGCATATTCAAAATACAAGTAAGTTGCGGGTGAGGGGGGGTAATGTTCGCAATACATAAATCAATTTTTCTTTTTATATAAATGTATTTATTAATATAACCTACAATATTGTTTAGCTGGATAATGTAAAGTTGTAAACTGAAAATTTCCGAGGCAGATATAGGGGAGAACATGACCTTTACACGTAAAATTTGTTATGACGATCACCTTTACGTTTTTTGCTTGTTGTGGCAGTTGTCTTAAAATTAGATCTTGGAAAAATTAATTGGAACCGATAGAAATTTGAGGCGGTACAGCAAAGAAAAAAAGAGTATGTACAAGATATCCATAATGCGCGTGACTCGTTAATATTATTGAAGTTTATCAAGCAGCATTAAGCACAAATATAACCAAACAAACTCGTATTAATATTTACCTGCTGCCTGTAAAGCCAGGTGGACAGAGGCAGGTGAAAGTGTTGAGATCGTTGCGACAGTCACTGCCGTTGAGACACGTGTCAATAGCGCACGTGGGTAGTATTGCTTCGCATCGCGCACCAGTCGCACCTGACCATGAGATTTGATATTGTTGTTGAAAGTGAATACTAATTTTAATAAATAAAAAAGTTTTGTGAAGAATTTATTTTATTCCTTCAGTTAAACATACTGAAAACACGAACAAATTTAAGAGTGCACACTCACTGGTTCCTTTTTCTCCCAATTAACGGTATGTATAAAGAACGCATTAACGTTGTATTTCTCACAGGTGAAGTAGATATGCGTATAATTAACACGATGAGCTTACACCTTAGAAATACTTTGTTTTCCAAAGGTACTTGTGTTTTACACGGGAGACAACTGTAAGCATTGTTTAGAAGATAAATCTCCCAACAAGACGATATATACAAATATGTTAATTATACGTCATATTAATAGACTTGTACAGTTATGTTAATAAAATACATCGAATTAATACACTTGTACAGGTATGTTAATAAAATACATCGAATTAATACACTTGTACAGGTATGTTAATTAAATACATCGAATTAATACACTTGTACAGGTATGTTAATAATTCATCGAATTTAAAGAAGGAAAAGTGTATCAGCATTCAGCCATATTCTACACAAAACTGATGGATGGATGGATGGATGGATGGATGGATGGATGGATGGATGGATGGATGGATGGATGGATGGATGGATGGATGGATGGACACGTACGTTGTCTGAGAAATATAAACACAGATAAGACAAGATGTTAAAGACAGAAGGAGTTGTTTACGAAAGTTAATGAGTTTATTAAGTTTTGCGTTTTAAAGAGAGAGGTGGGGGGATCAAGACGGGTATGAGTGTACGCAATTGTGTGTAATTCTGGAAACAACGGATTAATAACAAACCAGTAGGACAAGTGCAAGTGTAGCTGCTTCCAGTCCAAGAACAACTGCCGCCATTATAACACGGATTTGAGGTACATCCGTCCACTACATCCTGGCACATCTCGCCATTGTAACCTGCAAATGAAACCCTCGAGACGTAAGCACAAGATATGTGCACGATAAATGGCGTGTCTCTCCTCACCTCCTTTGAACTTAACAACAATTTTTACTTTAGTTTTCGTGATAAACACTTTTTTTAACCAGTGAATACGCATTTTAAATACAATCGCTTTGTGTCCTGTGATATAGAAAACAAATTGTTAGACCAATGCTGTATTGTTTTTAATAAGGTAACTGCAAATAGCGATCACTAATATATTCATGTACTTGAGTTAACGTGTAATGTAGAGAATACGCGATGATGACATTCTGTAGTATTCATTCATTCATCGAGGAAAGAAAATGTTAAGATGACAATTTGTCACACAGTTAGATGACACTAGTAGCTACAAAGACTAAAACCAACACACTCAATGTCTGTACGAGATGTGTGTGTGTGTGTGTGTGTGTGTGTGTGTGTGTGTGTGTGTGTGTGTGTGTGTGTGTGTGTGTGTGTGTGTGTGTGTGTGTGTGTGTGTGTGTGTGTGTGTACTTATGAGAGGGAGTAAAATATGTATTTTAGGATCAGTATCCACTTTAAAAACATACCGTCCGGACACGTGCACATTGGAACATGGTTATACAGGCCGCAAGTTCCGCCATTCAGACACGCATTATTTAGTATGCAGTCCAGTTGTTCTGAAACAATAGAACATAGAAGAAAAATAATTTGAATCTTTTTAACTATTCCGTTTTTAATACTACTATAGGTACGGTTTTAGCCATACTTACTCGCCAACCGTTTCTGTCCAAGTACGGCTGGGCTCAGATAGCATAGCCACTAACAGATATAGTGTTGGCCTGCATAGCTAGGCAGACAGCAATGAGCGGGCTCAGCAGTATGTACAGCTGGCATAGAATGAGTTAACGAGGCTTGTCTCATAGTCCTCTAAGCATGGCCTCGAACAAACTATTTACTGCTAAAAGGTGAGACAATTTAGGTCAAGCAAGACAGAGTTATAATACTGAGTAGGCTGCATTACATTACATTACAATTATAGTAAATGGAATGGAACTGTTGAGGCTAAAATTGCTTCCCCTTTGGAACACTAATCATCTTATTTCTTACTTGGAATATTTCTTATATAACAGGAAAATTCATAGTTGTAGGCTAAAATTACTTCCCCTTAGGGAACACTAATCACCTTATTTCTTACTTGGAATATTTCTTATATAACAAGAAAATTCATAGTTGTAGGCTAAAATTACTTCCCCTTAGGGAACACTAATCACCTTATTTCTTACTTGGAATATTTCTTATATAACAGGAAAATTCATAGTTGGGCTCACACAAAGATATCGCGTCTCTGAAGCTTACGTGGAAACCTAGCGATCGAAGACTCTACAAATATTAAGGATGGTGATTTCACTGTTCCTCAGATCAAGCAGAAGACTTCAAATAAATGTACAATTTTATGTTTCTAATAAATGTAGGTCTATAAGCAATAATTATTTAATGCATCAACTAGAATGATGAGTGAGGCATGCCGATAATTGCAACAAACTTTTTCAAAGTAATCTCAGAGCTATTCGGGATGAATTTCTAAATCTGTGGTATAAGGTATGCTTAGGTCACTTTATTTCAGATACAGATATTATAGTCATAGTGGTATTTCAAGTCAATGATTTTAATTTACAAATCATTTCATTTGTAGAATTATTTTATAAAGTAAAACGTCTGATGTCATCACTTCTTCATGTTTATATTCTGTTCAGTTGATTACGATCGTATCATTCTTTACTAAAGGACTTGGATTATATCGAAATGTGCCTTTATCACAATGGTTATCTTCACCTTTACCAGATTCTACTACGTAATATAATTGTTAAACTGCTTAATAATATATGATGGTTTTTTCTCTAATAAATATCACATTATTAATCTGGATGTGTAAACCTGCACTGATAATAATGCATAAATAATGCACCGATGTTTATATAGTCTGGATTGCACCAACATCATCGGTGAGTAAAGATATACCTCTTGTTTTATCTCTTCTGTCGTCATGCTCTTTGATTTACATGTTTTGTTTACCATACAACGGGACACTTACGGACGCAAGAAGAGGCACTGGTGGAACTTTTGTTTAGTGTCTTTTGATTGCTGGCACAAGGTGTGCACAAGAGATTTCCCGGCTTGTCTGAGTAGTAGTGGTACGGGCATTCCGTGCAATTGCCATGGCCATCAATTTCGTTGTAGGTTCCAGCCGGACATGGAGCTGTGCCAACAATGGACAAACATTTCAAACTTCAGCACAAGAACCAATAAAATTCTATATAACTTGTGTCATTCATATTTAAATAAGATTTGTATGTTGTAAATCAGACACATCAATATAACTAAGAAAAGAAAATGTAACTGCTTTTCAAATAGAATTGTTAAAGTAAGTATATTGTATATGATCTGATAAGAGAGACCAGCTTGTCAATTCACTAAACTTCCTGCAGTCAGGAACATTTGATGCTCAAAAAAAGTTATGAAAATAATTTAATTGTAAATAGTGTTGACACAAACACTTACAAAAAGTTTCTAGAGCAAACATTTTTATTTGTACCACAATTCTGATAAGCTGTTTCTTTTTAAGAAGCTATGTGCTGCATTGACTCCAAATGTAATTCAGTGTAACACCATTATTAGAGAGAGTAACGCATTACTGCACGATTATAGTTTTATGTTTTATTTATAAAGGTCGAGATTAAGTGTCGTGGTTGTTACTGAGCATTAAAGAGTGCTTTCATACTTATACTGAAGACTTACCCAGACACTGTGCTTGTGACGTAGCTCCAGACATTCGAGTGACGTAGCCATTGGGACATGCTCCACAGTAGGTGCTGTTAACGCTGAACGTGTTCTTTGGGCACATTCGACACGGGTGTAGACCAGTACTTGAGTACATACCCGATCCACAAACCGCTAGTTACAATCAATTTGAAGGGGAAAATTAAAAAGACGAAAATAATACCCAACCCTATCTAATAGCAAAGTAAATTAACTTAAATCTCTAAGTGGAGGTTGCAATGTCTTGTTGTTATTGTGCTGTACGTTTCTGTAGGTTGTGGTATGTAGAATTTTTCCCTTTTTTTTTCAATCAATTACTGACTTGGCCACCTAATTTCAATGCGAAATATAATTATGTATATAACTACTTTTTTCTGTTTTCACCACCACTAACCAACTTTTGTTCGGCTTAACGCTTTAAATAAGGCATCTGTATAAATTTAATTTCATAAAAGTTTCCATCAACAGAATTCCATCGAAATATAAAGACGTATCGTGAGTTTACTTGCTTGCTTCGGCAGGGACGTGACCTATAAACCTACATAGTTGCGCGTAGAATTTTTTAATTTTTTTTATTTAAAATAAACCACGAGACTTCAGGTTTATTTTATTTTATTATGTGATAAATATTGACTCTCGCACATGCAACTGTTTGCAATCACGGCAATCAATCACCAGTGAAATTTAAGACCAGTTCCACTAAGACAAAATTATTTTGACGATGAAAAGAAAAGAACTTATCATTTATTTTGGTCTTTTACTGTAAAAAGAAAAGAATGACGTACTTGAACATTCTTGTACCGAAACTGCTCCAGGTGCAAGCGTTGAATTGGAGGCGGGACAGGAGACACAGGTGGTACTGCCGGGTACAGGGTTGTACGTTCCTCGAGGACAAAGCTCACAGGTGCCATTTACGTCACGTGTTCCCTCCGGACATTTGACTGCAATACAGGTAGTGTTTATTTGTAATGTTGTTTAGTGTTTATTTATAATGTCTTTCCTGAGTTTGTAAGACAAACAAATCTTTTGTTTATTTTTTTTAATCAATTTTTTTGTTATAATTTCAAGTTTTAAGACTAAATTGAAAAAAAATCTACAATAGAATTGACTACTCTGTGAGTTTTAGCTATTTTTAATGTAATTGGCAATTAATGCTTTATGTGGTCTTTATGCATTATGTCGTCCATAGAAAGAGTGCAACGTATTTAATGTTTGTCTCTAGCTGGGAAAGTGTTAGAGAGAGACTGAACATCAGAAAAGGAAAACATTGCAAATAGTTACCAGTCAGTTGGAGACATGTTGAGAGGGGAAAAACCCAGTCAGTTGGAGACATGTTGAGAGGGGAAAAAACAGTCATTTGGAGTCATGTAGAGAGGGGAAAAACCCAGTCAGTTGGAGTCATGTAGAGAGGGGAAATACCCAGTCAGTTGGAGATTTACATTGTAGATTAGATTTCCCATGTGATTGTACTTGGTCTGCGTCCCTAAAATTTACTTTAGTTTCTTTTCCTTTTAATTAAACTCTGTTATTGTTTTATAAAACATAAGACATATTTTCTTTGTTCATCTAGTTGTTAAATTCTCATCATCTTATCTCTATGTCTACCATTATTTAATGTATTTGTCTATTGTCCTTGTTACATGTGGCTGAAATGCCTGGGTGCCAGATTTACGAGCCTTAGATACCCGGGTCTAAGCCAAATTTGTCTGTCTGTGTGTCCGCCACCCATCAGGTACATCATTAGTAGCTTTCTTAAACCGGGTATTGGAAGCGACGAGCAAAAGTCACGACACTTTAGAGGAACAACACACTTAAATAGCTGAGGTTGGAAACTTGCATTTTGAGATAATAAGTGTTTTGAAAAAATTTTGCATAAGAGCATTTTTTTTACATATTTCACTCTTGATTTATCATCTAATAATTTGTATGAATATTTACTCATTTGTTTTCTGTATGTTGATGGTGTTTGAAAAAATAACGACAACATGTCTAATACTGAAATACCTAGCAATTAACGACAACATGTCTAATACTGAAATACCAAGCAATTAACGACAACATGTCTAATACTGAAATACCAAGCAATTAACGACAACATGTCTAATACTGAAATACCAAGCAATTAATAAATAGCAATAACAGATGTTAAGTCACAACGATTTCCCAGATCGGTTTTTATTGGAACAGAATTTATTGTTTATGTTAAGTGTTAAAGTGCCTGTGTAGTACTTTTTGTAAGCAAAACTTTGTTTTTCCAGTATTAACTTTTTTATTTACCAATTGCAAACATTTTCCTTCAAATAACAGGAAGCTATTGTGTTAGTTTTAATTGAAAAATACACTGCCATTTCTTTCCCATTGAAAAAAAATTATGCTGTTCGTGTAATGTAATAAATTAAATAATGTTCAAAAACTCGTGCGAACATTTGTTTTCAACAATCAAGACTAAATTCAATCGAATATTGTAAATAATTCTTGCATTATATAGCAATGACATTATGTGAAGTAAATATAACTGTAACATGACGATATAAACAAGCACACTTACTGCATACATAAACGTCTTTATAAAGTACACGTTTATCACTGAGGCAAAAGAATTCTTCGCCAACCAATAAACCCCCAGTGCTTGTTGATATTGTTGGACATGAGACTGTGGAAAAATTCTGCCTCAGTGGTTCAGCAAGATAGCTGTTTGCTACTAAGAAATAAGTTGAAATAATGCTATTACATGTTGTGTACACGTAGTATGGTCTTTTGTCATACGTCAACGTGAAGTCGATGAGTACCTGAAAATGAGTTTTAAAAAAATAGAAATATATAAAACTAGCATTTATAAAGATCATTTTCCAAGAAAGAACAATACAGCATGAGTATACTCGTACACTATTCACACACATACACATAGACAAACATACAAATATTCATATATACATGTGCGTGCGCACTCAACACACATAGACAAACATACAAATATTTATATATACATGTGTGCGCGCACAACACTTACAGACATAAATATTCACACACATATATGTGCGCGCGCGCACAACACATACAGACATACAAATATTCACACATACATGTGAACGTGTACACAGCATACACATGATAGCCAAATCGTAATACTTATATAAAGCAGACAAAATCATTCATTAATAGTAAGACTATGACATATTTTGGTTCTCAGAGAATTCTCATTTTGTATCCGACATAGACAAGAGTCTTCTTAGATTAAAATGTCTGGTAACTTGATTAAATGTGATTATTAAATTTCTTACTTGACAAGATATACATGATGAAAATTTTCACGAAAATATACTTTACAGAATTTAAAGCTCTTGCTGATATAAAATTTTTATAAAATTTTTAAAGTTTCAAATATTTACAATATTATTTAACTGAAATTAATAATTGACTTACGTATCCTTGATAAATATCCACTTTAGTAATCAAGAGGCTCCCAGTTGGTGAACCACTTTTTAACACACAAAACTTTGAAATGTTTGATTCAACACTACGAAGACTGGGCTCTAAGATAGTCCTATAGGGCGTGTCCGTGTTACATGGGGGGCCACTGTCCATTTGAGTATAATTAAAGCGAAATGTTTGCCGGAATCGGGCTTCTTGGTTTGAATTGTCTGGAACAACAGTAATAATAATAGGGAAAGAAAGAAACTGTAAAGTAGAAAAAATATACATTACTTAGATAAAGAAACTATATTACATATCAACATAGCTAAACAATAATAAATAATGTAGAAAAATTATATAATACTTAGTCAAAGAAACTGTATTACAAATCAATATAGCTAAACAATAATTATTTAATGTAGAAACATTTTGTATTACTTAGTTAAAGGAACTGTAATACATATTAATATAGTTAAACAATAATTATTTAATACAGAAAAATATGTATTGCTTAGTTAAGGAAATTGTAATACATATTAATATAGTTAAACAATAATTATTTAATGTATAAAAATTATGTATACTTAGCTAATGATACAGTAATACACATCAATATAGCTAAACAATAATAAATAATTAGAACAAATGTGTATTATTTAGTTAAGGAAACTGTAATGAATATCAATATAGTTAAATAATAATTATTTAATGTATAAAAATTATATATTACTTAACAAAGGAAACTTGTAATAATATAAATATAGCTACAGCAATAATAAACAATGTAGAAAATTATGTATTACTTAGCCAAGGATATTGAAATGCATATCAGTATAACTATAACCCTTCATATCAGTATAACTCTTCATATCAGTATAACTATAACCCGTCATATCAGTATAACTATAACCCTTCATATCAGTATAACCCTTCCTCTCGCTCTCACACACACATTCGAGTGTACATTGATAATGTAAAACATTGGCAAATATAACATATGCAGTAAATAGTTTTTCTGTCGTAGTAAAAATATCAATGAAAAGTGATTGTGATAATTCGTTAAAATATCTAGCAATGTAATTTTCTTACAGATTAATTTTTTTAATAAATGTGAACATGTAGAATCCAGTCGGTAAAAAATAATATTTTCAATTTTTCAAGAATCTTTGAGTAATTTTGCCCTAATCGGTCTGATATTTCTTGTTTTATTCATGAGGCCTGGCTAGTCCTAAAATCTTAAGTAAATTCTTCGATGTACTGCTTGTTTATTGAGAAGGGTAACTTAACGGATCTAGGCAGATAAACATATTTAGAGATGAGCAGTTTACTTTACAGATGAATATTTTTTAGAGTACACATGAAAAATTTGAATGTGTTTATAGTCATCGTCATGATCTTATAAATCATATCAAGACGAACGCTTTTGCTGATATCTCTCTTAGCTCGGCCTCATCTGAACTTTTTATTTCCCCTCAAACAACAACAAAAATATTGTGAGATAGCATTATTGTCAAGTTTGCATTTCTGCACAAGTGGAGGGAACCAGTATAAGTAAAGGACAGGCTTATGATTTTCTACATCTGGCCATTTAACAGTTTTCGAAATAAACGAAGAAAGAATCAATATTGAACTCTAAAACCTAAACAAGTAAATGTATTGCTAAATTGTGTGAAGGACATTGACTGTAGGCAAGTTCCAAATTATTTTAGAAACCAACAGCAACCAAGCATAAACAGAATCGTATTTTATTTAATTGAATATACGCATACCACAGAATCAACAAAATCTTCATAACGCAAATCAAATTAGCAAAACAGAAAACCTGGCAAAAAACATGTAACAGCCTAAACAGAAACAACACAACCAAATCATTGGGCTTGGATGGATGGAGTGTAGGGGACGCTTCCGGCTTTCGCGCTGGTATCATTGGGTTTACAAGCACCCCAGTTTATGTACCCACCGGCCCTGACGCAAGCGGTCACCATTGTTTCCCGCCACGAATCTCCTTTGTTGCATTCGTAAACAAGTGACGTCATGTTTGGCTGTTCGTAGAAAACATACCCAGGATTGCACGACAGCACACATCGAAATCCAGAATTGTCGGACTTTGCAGAGCAGTTCTTTTGGCCGTTTGACGGTGTTCTCATGGAATAGGAGGAACAATTTGCAGCTGTGAACATAAATGCGTCACGCTGTTCAGAATTTGACGTGCATTTATTTCATTAAAAACTGAAGAAATTAGATAAAATACACTTGAAGTAGATTTGAATATATAAATTGTTATTAATTTATAGTTATAATGACTATCTGATAATTTAAGAGTAGTGGTCGTGAGTGGCTCGGGGATGGGGCTTTAGCCTTCTAATTTCCATCGCCTATCCCTCCCCAAGCCAACCAAACCATTGTGCTTGTTTTGCAAACGCATCTTCAAGAAAAGTTCCCTTAGCTACTGCAATTGAACAAGATAGCCACACCTAAACCCGTCCTATATAGAAATTCTGGACCTGTTTACTGTTTAGGAGACTGATTAAAACATATTCCTGATTTGAGACTATAAAAATAATAAAATAGAAATTGTGACAACAACTGTGATTAATCGTTTATATAATAAATGCACAAATAATATGCGTGCGTTTGTGAGGAAAGAGTTTATAGTTAAAAGTAAACAGTGCGAAATTATATACATACATTTCTGGAACCTATTAGTGACCAATCTGAATAATAATTACTCATTTTTGTACAATACCTTTTGAAGTATTTTTAAAGAGAACTGCTACTATTTATTTATGCAAACAAAACTAGAAGACCTAAAATCATCATATCCACCTTCGTGTTCTTCAAGTTAAAAATGTCTAAATTTAGCATCAACTTACCTCTGAAGAAGAGTTCAAACTCGCATTTAGCCATATTGCCAGAGCTGTCTTCGACGGACGCAGTTACTAACTGACTGACAAAAGGCGGAAAAGCGGTGCCTACTGTGTTGTCAGTCACGTTTAAGACGTACTGGGAGGGCCGGAACAGAGGCGTTCGAACTTGCACGTTGTCGCTCACCGTGACGATGCTCGCGTTGAATTCTACGGTGAGCACCTCACCAGCCAGGTAAAACTCGCGGATAAAATCCACAGGACACTGGATCGTCGGTGGAACCACATCTGCAATAATTCAGTCATCCGTGACATTGTAAAATAAATCGAAACAAGTAGTTTTGAACAGTATACATTTAATTTAATTTAAAGAAATTCCCAAACAATTCCCTGAATGTTATATTTCTTGAATAATTAAAGTAAAAATAATTGTTCTCAAGTGTGAAGGACATTGGGAAAAATGTAACTGTTATTCTGAGTCAATTATCTTATCCATATACAGTATTCAGTCAGTCATCTTAGTGTGATAGGTCAGACATGAATGTTTAACAGTTAACGACTGACTTATCACAGGAAGAGACGAGCACGTCCACATAGTGTTTGCCGCCCACCTCGGTATGGCCCTTTTCCTTTGCTTCCGTGAGTGTTCTGTTAGTGGGTGCATACTGTCTGAATGGAGTGCCTTGGAAAATGGGTATAAGAGGTGTTACTTTGTCTCAAATCAGCGGGCGTTGTGTCCAGTAAACGTGGTCAGTGCTAATGTGTAGTGCTGTGTTAGTGTACACATTTTAATTCGTCTTTACTGTTTCATGCATTGGTTAATTATAGTAGATGTTTATATATTCAGACAAGAAATAGTTTACAGTTTCGGGGGTATTAATGTATTTTTGTGTGATAATTTCTGTGTGTGTTTCATTATTTATTCATTTGATAACAGTTTCCCTAGCATGTCATTATAGTTATTTATTTTATTTTGAATTTTATATTTTTTAATTATACTTAGGAAGGAGTTGTATTTAAAGAGTATTTAATGTAGTAAATAGGTAGTAAAAGTATAATGTAACTCTTAATCGTATGGAAGTAATTCATATCTAAACCTAGTAAAAATGCACAGATCAGACCATTGAATCCTTTCGGGGGGGGGGGAGGGGGTGTTACATGGAACGCCACACATTTAGGAAATCAGGATATAATGGCATGCTAGGGGTCTTTGGGTGTGTCTGAAAAGCAGTGTTCCACACAAGCTGAATAAAGAAATAAAACCCTGCTAGAAGTGTTCCTGCATTTCTGTCGCTGTTGCTGCCCGTTGGTATGCAAGATTAGAACCTACCCCATCACACTAACCATATATAGTATTCTGAGTCAATTATCCAAGCCATATGCATTATTCAGAGTCAATTATCCAAAGCCATATACAGTCAATAGTAAATGTACATGGAGAGATGGGGTCTTCAGACCAAATCAAGGTAGTGAGACTTACCTGATATATTCACTTTCGTGGTACAGCTGTTTGTGTTGTTGTTAAAATCTGTGGCAGTGAAGGTGAAATATGTGTCACGGTTCAGATACAAGCTGTTCGATGGCCATATAGAGACGGGTCCATCCATTACTCGAAACTTGCTGACGCCTGCATTATCAGTGGCGTTCGGGAGGCTGATGACATCGTTAGCCCGCGAATACAGAGCTACCGTTTTGTTTTCAATGCATCCAGCCAATGATGGTGATTTCGTGTCTGATTGGTTAAAGAAAACAAGTCCAGTGGTGTATTTGTTTTATGCACAAACTATCATAATTACTCTCTCTCTCTCTCTCTCTCTCTCTCTCTCTCTCTCTCTCTCTCTCTCTCTCTCTCTCTCTCTCTCTCTCTCTCTCTCTCTCTCTCTCTTTGTCTCTCTCCTTCCCTCCTTGAGGTGGTGGTCGCAAGTCATTCTCTGACTCGGGACTGTTGAGCTGCGCTCCAAATTGTGAAGCGCTTAGAGAATGTAATTAATATGAATCGCTAATAACAATCTTGATATGTTGTTGTTATTATATCTCATTATCAATCTGTTATCTATCCATTTCTATCAATCTATCCAATTTCTCTATATCAAGACAATTTTTGAAATGTCTGCATGTTTTGATTTACTAAAATTGAACTTCACTGTATTCCCTTCCTATGAAAATTATACCGTTATATTTATAATCATAAGAGAGGAGTGAACTAGTGTAAAATAAATTAGCTGTTTAACATTTGAAGACCATGAGTAGCTTAACATTTGAAGATAATCAGTAGTTTAACATTTGAAGACCATGAGTAGCTTAACATTTGAAGATAATCAGTAGTTTAATATTTGAAGACCATGAGTAGCTTAACATTTGAAGACAATCAGTAGTTTAACTTTTGAAGACAATCAGTAATTTAACATTTGAAGACAATCAGTAACTTAACATTTAAGTAGCTTAACATTTCAAGACAATCAGTAATTTAAATATGAAGATTATCAGTAGCTTAACATTTCAAGACAATCAGTAATTTAACATATGAAGATTATCAGTTTTGGTCAATGGTCGTTACAGAGAGAAGAGTTCCACATACACCACTGTAAATTACTCTAGTTACCAGAAAGCAAGGAAAAACACTTCCCAACAGAAATCTTCTCTCGAACCGTAAGTTATTACAGGCTCATAAATGTACTTATCATATATTTTTAAACATGATTTAATAAGACAGATTTAAAGCTAAGATCTAATGGTGCGCTAGAGAAAGGTTTTGGCTAATTTCAAGTTGCAAAAGCACGTACACCGCGCAGAAAGAACAACTTCATTGTACTCAACAGTATTTATATACTTACCGCCTCCATTCTTCTTCCACTTCTCACTTTCATACAGAGGGCGTGCACATTTAAATATCTCAAAATAACAGAGAAACTAGTGCTTGTCCTTCATACAGAGGGCGTGCACATTTAAATATCTCAAAATAACAGAGAAACTAGTGCTTGTCCTTCCTGTGGACGCGAAGCAAATTCTGAATCTTTACTTTGAATGCATTGCACATAGCGATAAGCGTTCAGAATTCCTAAACGGGTCGTGCCTTTTGGGAATGGTTCTGTAATCAATCCCTGATTATATTTATATTTTAAACTTTCAAGACAGACCGAATACATTTGCCTTCTCTTCATTTGCTGCACTATTTCAAGATTAGAAATATAAACGTACAACAATAAATTATAGTTTTATTCTTTCTTTTTTTTTTTGCTTCGACCACTCACTGTTTATTGAAGATGTACTGGACTATAAGATTATTTCCCTTTTTTCACTGTGAAAACGTGTGCATTTTGTAACTATCGGCCTTGATATAGGGTTTAATGTGTTATTGTTGCTATTAACAGTAGTCGTTCAGGATAAATGTTCACATTTTCCAAATATATATGTGCTCGTGCCTACAATTAGATTTTATATTATATAACATGAACATTTAAAGGGAGGTAATTGCATATGCTATATGTAACGATTGTTGAAAGTGTATTCCGCACGATACAGTCCTAAATAGTTTTAAAACGGGTCTGTTCATCTCTCTCTCTCTCTCGCTCTCTTTCCATCCATCCACTTATCGTATTCCGTCTGTTCATTTCTATGTACCCATCTATCAATCGATTTATTGGTATATCTCTTAAGTATCTATTTACATAGCTGTCTATCCGTTAATCGTTAAACAGTCCGTCTTCACTGCTGACGACATGGCACGTAATTTGTTTCGTCACACACACAAAAAAGACGCCCAAAATAAAATGTGTCAAAGTTCGAGTTTACCCCGTCATATTATTTTGCCACTTTGTGATCAAATGTTTCATAGCTAGAGACAATTGTCATGTTCAGGTAATATATTAAGTATTTTTATGATATCATTTTTATAATTGTTTAGTCCTCTCTTCTATGCGAATTCCATGACCAATGAACAACCGCTCATTTGTATGAGATCCGTATCTAATTAACCAATCACAACAACAAAAACAATAACTACAACAAACGCAATATAAACACTTTAAAGACGTCACAACGTCTTACCAACACACAACAATAACTACAACAAACGCAATATAAACACTTTAAAGACGTCACAACGTCTTATCGACACACAACAATAACTACAACAAACGCAATATAAACACTTTAAAGACGTCACACCGTCTTACCGACACACAACAATAACTACAACAAACGCAATATAAACACTTTAAAGACGTCACACCGTCTTACCGACACACGTGGGAATAGTGCTGTTCCATTCTAAGCCAGTCCTGCTGGCGTTTAACTGGCAGACAATCGGGTACGGGCTACTGAGTGTAAACCCGGCTCGGTTGCACCGGAAGTAAACCAGTGCACCCTGGCTGTAGGAGGTGGCGATCTGGCTGCCACCTGGTGGAGTTCCAGGATCTAAGCATTTAATACCTGTCAAAATAAAGTAAAACATGTCATGTGACAGCTGGGTACATAGAAACGAAATGTAATTTGGCTATCGTAGAAACTCTATGTTTCATTTACATAAATTTCAGTAGGAGAGGTATTAAAGATGAACCAAAAAAATAGGAAAGAAAAGATAATTTAGTATACAACATAGGTGCAGAAACGCATTATTTAATTAAAGTATAACGTTCTATTGTTTGTAAACGAATTTTGACAAAGTGCAATCAAATGGAGAAACACAGTTTGGACAGCCTCTCATTTTCAATCTGTAAAGATATAAATAGACTGGTGGGGAGGGGTGAGTGGGAAGAGAGAGAATTTCGTAAACGAACCGTCACAGCGTAGATCTCCGAAGTCCCAGCGGCCATTGCTACTACAACGCACAACGCTGTCGTTCTTCTCGCTCGATCCTCGTGGGGTGTAAAAGTTCTCACAGGTAAACGTGAAGGCAGCACCGTATGTTGTGTTGCTGGGGTTCAAACCTTGGTACACACTGCCAGGGAATTTCTGTGGTTGGCCGCAGTCAATCACTGTGTACGTATTTTCAAACATTTTGATTATTCGTTCGTTAGGACTAATGGCAAAGTTTAAGGAATTTAATGATACTTAAGGAGAAGGGATGGCTTTAGGCGTCAGTAAAATAGAAATGAACGTAGTGAACAATTTTGTTTCATCTGTGGAGTCTAGGGAAAACATTAATGTTTACTAAGTGCATAAATACGAAATACACGTAATGAACCTGTCTGTACTGTTTACGATGTTAGTCATACATACTGTTAAACACTGAATGTTGTAAAGTTTTAGCAATATGTTTGATACAAAGTCTAGCACCACAAGCACCACACAACTTACGTGAAGGCTGAGTGATGAAAATAAAAGAGAGGGAAAATATTTTTTTTAAATAACAGGATTTCATAATTATTAGAAAATTATTAGGATTTCATAATTATTAGAAAATTATTAGGATGTCATAATTATTAGAAAATTATTAGGATTTCATAATTATTAGAAAATTATTAGGATTTCATCATTATTAGAAACGCAAAGACTATGGAATGTGAGAGTAAAACGACAATGGAAGCACAATATTTCAGCTGGCTTGACGACGGTAAACAAAATAGACTGTACATTTTTTCTTTTTTCTATTTGTTTTTGTGTGTGTTTTTGCATCATTGTTTAGTTTGGTGTGACGACGTAAGGTCGCCATTTCTTAAGTGCATACTATCACACTTACAGCCGCATTCATAGCTGGCTCCGAACAGAGTGTATTTCCCCTGGTAATAGACACATTGGCGATTCTTGGTGACTGGGGCCCGGCCGGGCACCCGACACGTCAGGTTCACCTGTTGGGAAAAGTTGACCGGTCCAGTAGGCGACACGACGGCCGGATTCTTGGGTGTAGTCAGGTCTGTATCGGCTGGACATTGGGCCACTAGGAACAGTAATACAGCTTTGTATATAAGTATGTTAATTAGCGCCATTTTGTAGAGTATTTTTAACCATTTCTACTGACAAATAATGTGCTATTTTAAGAACATTTTGTCTCGTTTTCTATGGACTTGATACTTGTTCATGCAAAACACGAACTTGGGCGATTATCTTGGTGTATTCATCTACATTATGTTTGTACATTATAGTCTCCATTAGGTATAGTTAATGACGCATAGCTCCTGAGAGTTTAGCAACATTAGGTATAGTTAATGACGCATAGCTCCTGAGAGTTTAGCAACATTAGGTATAGTTAATGACGCATAGCTCCTGAGAGTTTAGCAGCATTAGGTATAATTAATGACGCATAGCTCCTGAGAGTTTAGCAACATTAGGTATAGTTAATGACGCATAGCTCCTGAGAGTTTAGCAGCATTAGGTATAGTTAATGACGCATAACTCCTGAGAGTTTAGCAGCATTAGGTATAGTTAATGACGCATAGCTCCTGAGAGTTTAGCAACATTTGTCGAATTTCGTTTGCACCCGTTACTGCTATAATTATTTACTGGTCGATTATTACGTCGATTATTACGTAAGCAGCAGAAATGGGGTTGCATTCTAAAACTACTATGAAAATGTTGCAGAATTACACTACTAACGGAGTGTATTCATTATTTTTCTTTTCTTACCTTCCTTATTTCTAGATGTTAGCTGGCTATATATATATTGATTGAAATTTTCAATGCGACGTTGGTAAACAACAACAGATCTGAATTGATTTAAACGTGCCATGTTTAATATATGCAAACATTTTATCAGAATTATCAAGTGAAATTTAATGCCATTTATCAATTTACTGTCAAACGTTAGCTCTGATAAATCAAAGTAATTTAGTATCATTAGCCCATGTAAATCAAATTAATATAGTGTCAAACATTAGCCACAATAAATCACAGTATTATAGTATCATTAGCCCATGTAAATCAAAGTAATATAGTGTCAAACATTAGCCATAATAAATCACAGTAAGGTAACATCATTAGCCATAGTAAATCAAAGTAATATAGTGTCAAACATTAGCCATAGTAAATCACAGTAAGGTAACATCATTAACCATAGTAAATCAAAGTAATATAGTGTCAAACATTAGCCATAGTAAATCACAGTAAGGTAACATCATTAGCCATAGTAAATCACAGTAAGGTAACATCATTAGCCATAGTAAATCACAGTAAGGTAACATCATTAGCCATAGTAAATCAAAAGTAATGCAGTGTAAATATTTCGTGTAGATCGAAGTAACAGCCCCTCTAATTTTATACAGTACTGTATCGATTAGAAAATTGTCTACAAAGAAAGATATCGAAAAAGACCTTCTATAATGTCATGACCTCTGACCTCTAAACACTCAGAGCCAGTCTACTCTGGAAAAGATTAAGATTATTTTTTGTTTTTGATAACATTATCTTTACCGAACAGTGTTGTTCTTTACTTTTACCTTTCGAAACACCCACCTCTCAAAACTAGCAATAATAATTATTGGGTCATTATTATTTGACCTCTTCAAATACATGCTTTCAGAGATGTAACAAAAGATCGCCAATGACTTGACAATATATAACGAGAAGACGATTACCATTGCAAGAAGGTGGAGGGTTGTCCCACGTGCCAGACTCCAGACACTTGAGGAGGGATTTCCCCACCATCGTGTAACCCAGCTCACAGAAGTATTCCACAGAATCACCGTAATGGTAGCTCGCTAAATCTACCATTCGGCTTCCGTGAGGAATATTAAGAGGATCAGGACATTTCACCGCTGTAAAATAATCATTTACTAGTGTGAATTTATTGTGCAGATGTTATTCAAGGAGAAATATAATTCCTGAATATTACACACACTCACACACCCACACACACGTTAGAAGAGTAAATCAGTTGTTCTCTTGTATTGTTTTGATGAGTACTCAAAACTTCTGAAAAAAAATGTCTTTCTCTTCCTTCTAATCGTTGCACATTCAACAAAAACATCTTACTTACTTCTGCTTTTAATTTGTCTCACTCTGGGTAATTTAAAAAAAAATTAATTACTCTAGTATCATTAAAAATAATTACTCTAGTATCATATCTAATATTAATTGTAAAATTCTTCACTCAGTCACTTTAGATCATTCGTCTCTCTGACCCGCTCTCTTATCATTGATTTAATACACTTCATTTACATTTTTCAATAAACTCCATTTTGTTGTTGTTATATTTTCATTTATTCAGGAATTTCATTTCTTTAATATAAATATTTCACAATGGCTTTATTTACACTATTCTCCTTGCAGTCTTTCTTTTTCATCGTCATTTTTTATAGCCTTTCTTTTTCATCATTTGCCAATAGTCTTTCTTTTCATCATTTGCCAACAGTCTTTCTTTTCATCATTCTCCATATAGTATTTTGTTTTCCACAGTTTTCGTCATATAATAATTAACTTATAATCTGTAAAATCGATTTCACTACTGGACCCATAAATCGGTCCTGAAATACATATATATGTGTGTGTGTGTGTGTGTGTGTGTGTGTGTGTGTGTGTGTGTGTGTGTGTGTGTGTGTGTGTGTGTGTGTGTGTGTGTGTGTCTGTACGTGTGAATTTTATCTTCAGAATTTAAACTTTCTTGCAATATACTCCACAAAAGAAATTTCTTTTAAAAGTAATATTTAAATGTCAGAGAAAATTACTCACGGACACACGTGTGGTTCAGAACTCGTTCGTCCTCTTTCCGAAGGCCGTCTTCATTGTGAGCCAACCTAAAGCCTTCTGCTCCGTCGTACGTGAACAGCGCATAGCCTGGTTTGCAATGGCACTCGTAACCACCCGGGATGTTTTTGCATAACTGTTGACATCCAGACGTCTTGTTTGCGCACTCGTCCAAATCTGCGTTGGAATAAAAGTGCATCAGTTTTTTCACAAACTGTTGGCAAGAAAATCGAAAAAGTACAAGAGTGTCGACTACGTAAACAATATACTGAACCATTATTGACTGAATGACATTTAGGAATTTAGATTGAAGGGGTCTTGGGGATGGAGGCGCTTAAAACGATACTTGCAGTTTCTTAATGTCTTGTATCTACGAAATAATTTCAGTGCTGAAAGAAATTAACCCAAACGATCTACATAATTCAAGTCTTGCAATTTTAAGATAATCTTTCAGCAAGCAAAATATCCGGTATTGGAAGTCACTTTACGGCACATACATAAGACTTACAAATTGTGTGTTTCTATTTATAACTAGATCTTACCGTTACAGGTATGTCCATCTGCATTCAACGTGTAGCCATTATTACAACTGCACGTGCGTCCGTTGGCTTCCGAATCAGTGCATAGCTGTGTGCAATATGCAGGTTCTGACACACATTTGTTTTGGTCTGAGAAGAAATTTTGTGTACAAAAAAATATATTATTGTGAGAATCAGCTAAATAACTATCCTCACCACCATCACAATAGGTCTCCAACACACACACACGCACACACACACACACACACACGCACACACGCACGCATGCACGCGCACACACACACACACACACACATATATACACGCGTATGTTGTAACACATATTCTCGATTACATAAAAGGACAACGAAATCTCACTTCAACCATCCAACACATCTTGAAATGTGAACCGCAATAAACGTGACGCCACTCAGCCATCATTGATTTTATTTCTATAACATTTCATTGATTTGTCTTAGCCGCATTTTTCTGCATAAGCTCCCGATTCTGTAAGCAAATGAGCTATAAACACAAGCTTCGTAAAATATATTGTATCCTACTTTTCCTCCATCCACAGTTTTCCGTTGAACATAATAATCCAACATTATTTACTAGGCCGTCGAATGGGCTCGCCCATATTTCTAAACAAAGTGAATATCTTACTAAGGATGTGATGTATAATTGGTTAATCTATACAATGCCATCTCGAATAGTGGACTTATATTTTCACAGTAAAACCAATTGTTTTCTGTCATTTTCACACCTTCTCCATACACACGCACACATACGCATATACACACACACACACACTATATACATACACAATCTCACATATCTAAGCACTTACACCCAGATGGACGTAACACTTCTGAACTAACAAAATGACCACTTACAAGAACACTTGAAGGCGTCAATGCCAACTAAGGTTCTGTTAGGTCCACAAGTAAAGATGCCCGGGCTGCCTCCTGGAGCGTTACTGACGTAACCAGAGTTACATGTGATGGTCACACTCTTACCAACGTCCACCATAGATCCGGCTGGCGTGACCGTGCCATTACGCACTGCTGGCACCAAGCACTTAAGAACTAAAAAGACAGCAAATGTTCACTGGTAAATTCCTCAAAATGTCAACATATAGTAAAAAAAAAAAAAAAAAAAAAAAAAAAAAGCAGAAAGATATGAGTCAGGTTTACTATGATATTATTTTTTATTAAAATAATTTTATTAAAAATACTATTTCGGTATGAGCAGGTACTACAACCTCAAATAAATCCCGAATAAGCATTCTTGTAAGATGTTTTAAATATACATTGGTTCTAAACTAAATTTTAATAAAGGATTTTGTTTAAGAAAAGAGAAGTTGAAAAATGTGTTAATAGTAACTAATGCCCATGCAGCTACGTAGTGCTTCAGAGGCTCTCAGGGGCTCTCCCAAGAAGCGACCCAATATTAGTTCCTTCAAAATAATTGTATTTATTATTGAAATATATATATATATATGATCAAGTTTTCAGAATGTGCACGGCAAGATGATTCTCTGTGGAGCAGTGTGTGTGTGTGTGTGTGTGTGTGTGTGTGCGCGCGCGCACGTCTGCATGTGAAAAATGGGGAGAGCGTTTCAGATATTTTGCAAGGGCGGGGAGAAACCAGCATTCCAAGTTTTGTTCTGACCAGAACCATAGTAGTAACCATAGTCGTAACCATAGTCGTAACCATAGTCGTAACCATAGTAGTAACCATTGATACATCTAACCATAGTCTCTTATTGATTTGCTGATGATTTGATAAGTAACTGTTTGAGTGTTTCATTTGAGTAAAAAACAATCATTCCTATCTTTAATCGGCTTTTTACGTTGATAGGATTAATTATAACGGTGGCAGAAGTACTCACCTTCACAAGTGGGTACCGAGCTTGTCCAGGTTCCCTCCGTATTGCATAGCAGTATTGGCTTGCCCACTATCTGGTACCCAGGGTCACAATCATAGGACACGATGGAATTGAAGCTGGTTCCATTGCCAAATATTTTCTTGGACACCCCGTGACTTATTGCTTCTGGCAGCGAAGAACATGCTGCGGCTGCAACATAAGTCATAATAATTACTTACCAGTGAAAAAACATCTGCCTTTGTTTCTTTTCTTAATAAACTTGTAATCAGAAATAAAGTATAAGTGTAGCTATTCAGTAACAAAAGTGGAGCTGGTAGTGGGTTTCTATCGTATTACACTATAAACGTATTTAATTAGGATTCATCTTCTCAACAAATACTGCAGAGAAATTTGTCACGCTATAGTTGTACCCATGTTATTCAACATGATGATGATGATGATGATGATGATTGTTGTGATGGTGGTGGTGGTCAGGTAATTCCAGCACAAAGAAGAAATATTGTAGTTATAATTAAGATGAACATGACAGCAAATATTTTCGACGTAGTTGTGCTAAAAATTATGGAAATGTCAGACTAAGAAGAAGGAAGAAGAGAGATTGAAAAATACCATAATCTCTCAAATTCTAGAATTTAAGGATTGTAAGAACAAAACTGACACAGAACATCTAAGTGGAGTGTAATCTGAATGAACTACTAACCAGCCACAGAACATCTAAGTGGAGTGTAATCTGAATGAACTACTAACCAGCCACAGAACATCTAAGTGGAGTGTAATCTGAATGAACTACTAACCAGCCACAGAACATCTAAGTGGAGTGTAATCTGAATGAACTACTAACCAGCCACAGAACATCTCTATAGTATGGCGCCTTGGCCCACATTCTCACAATTTTATTAAAATGTAATGACAATTCAATTTAGAATACAATAATGTATTCTATAATAATCTGACTAATAATAATATCATAATCTTTAATACTCTAAATCAAATAAAATATTTTAACTTTTAACACATTTAATTAACTCGGTTCTTGGGTTTTTCCAAATCAGTCGGTTATTCGATCTCTGGTCTAATTTTTATGGCTTCGGCCACTACGAGGAAACCTGATACCTCGTCATCCGTAAAATCGGACAGGGGCTCCCTTGTCTATGAAAGTTAGTACTTGATATAGACTGGACCACTGTGATGGTAGGTGTGAGGGATATAAAAACCACCTGGTTTTTCTTAGGTAGTTTAATTAGTAAGAGCTGGAGAAAATATAGTCAGATAGCTTTGGAATCCACCCTTTGTATCTCCCATCCACACGAGGACCGTCTTTGGATAAAATTTTCAATTTTCTGAATGGTGAATCAGTGAAGAACCAAGATATAATACTTCAGACCATGCCAGCGAAAGCGTCAGTCACATGATTCCTATTGTTATATATTAGAAACTAATGTTTCTTTAATTTTGCAGGTTGTTTTACGTATGAATCTATTATATAGATTATATATAGATTAATATAGACATTTTATCTCTGTTTCTATTTTATTTTGATCAATTGATTTTACTATAATTAAATTCCCTGTTAAATTTGAATATTGACTTTCCATCATCCCATCTACGTTCCTGTATTTCATAGGAATTTGATTCTAAGAAGGAATTAGGGGGACTTTAAGAACCAGTTATTTCTAGGAAAGTTGTTCGTGACCTCTTTCATTGTATTTCTCTGTACCTGTGTTTAAGCTGAAGTGGATGTGTGTGACTGAAAGATTGAGTTAAGTTTTACACTGATGACACAGTACATAACTACGTCACTTACTCTGATGACACAGTACATAACTACGTCACTTACTCTGATGACACAGTACATAACTACGTCACTTACTCTGATGACACAGTACATAACTACGTCACTTACACTGATGACACAGTACATAACTAAGTCACTTACACTGATGACACAGTACATAACTACGTCACTTACTCTGATGACACAGTACATAACTACGTCACTTACTCTGACACGAAGGTATAGGTGTCCATGTGCCGTCCTCAGAACACGTGATGTTACTAGATCCGTGCATGGCGAAACCCACGTAACACGCGTACGTCACTGTCTTCTGATACGTCACCCCAGTGGATCTCAGCACATAAGCGTTCGTCACACGAGGCGCTTGACCGCAATATTTGGCTACGGATGAATAATAATATGTACTTGTTTTAAAATACTGATAATTGGTCAAAGAAGATTCAATTTAAAACAGCATTAAAGAGCAAAATTACATATTATATTATTTTTAATACTTAACAAAATGAAAAAGAGGTAACTATATTCTGAAAATATGATAACGAACCAACCCACTTTTCTTTCTGCAAATAATTCGATTCTCTTTAGTGTCCAGTTCCAGAGTTTGCTTATATCGTCGCCCTGGTCCTGTTCTGAACTTTGTGATTAAAAAAGTATGGGATACACCAGGGGTGCATAAACCGCGGCCCGCGGGCCACATGCAGCCCGAGACAGGGCTCTATACGCCCACCCCCTCCGTAGGACTTTATTTCATTATTTATGTTGTTGTTTTTTTTTACTGTGCCATCCTTGTGCAATCTGACTTGCAGCCCTCCACGCACTATCAATTGGAAATTTGGCCCTCTGGCCTAAAACGTTTGTGCACCCCTGGGATATACAGTATGTGATTTACGGTAATTTACAATGCTTGATAATTGACATGTGATTTACAGTATGTGATTTACGGTAATATACAATGCTTGATAATTGACATGTGATTTACAGTACGTGATTCACGAGGCATGATTTCAAGTGTATGTTTACAGAAGAGTGTAAATTTTCCGGGTGTAAATTGTTGTTTAGATTCACAGTGCGTGATTTATGCGTGATTATTGGTGTATGATTTACCGTGCGTGTATGACAGTGCAGGAGTTACAGCATGTGATTAGCAGTGCTATTTACGGCCGTTCTCAGTTCTGCATTATGTGATAGAGTTCCCGATGAATTAACATTGTTTTTTTTCATGACCAAAACAGTAATGACTTATTCTGGATAATCAGGATGTAATGCTGTCTTAAGAAATCACTGATTTTTGTTTACAAAAAATAAATTTGCACTCTGTTCAAAAATACTCTACAATCTGTAATTAATGTTACATCACCTACGATTATTTCAATAGGAGGGGGAGAGGGAGGCAGACGTCAGTCTCTCCGTATAAACCTTTACGTCAAAACCCGAAAGAGAATCCTGGAAGGGTTTGTGCAAAGATCTTACCAGACTGGCAAAACTGTAGGGTTCTCTCTGTGTGAGTAATGTCTGGCACTTGAATTCAGGTTTTGCCAGAAGTTCTGGAAACTCTATACTTACGTTCGCAAAGTGGCAGCGCGTTGAAATTCCACACTCCTCCTTCCAGGCACGTGAGAGTGACGGTTGAGAGCGGTTTGAAGGAGTCTGAGACGCTGTGATTCTGGAATTCCATGGCGGAAAAGCTGTAGCCATTCACGCAGGAAACAGTCACGCTGTCACCATATCTCTGGTACGCCGAGGCAAATGGTGGTGTAACAAGAGTCTGGTTGTTGAAGACGGGTCTGAGGCAATCTGCAAAGCATTCATCGCTATTAACTCATTCCTACCTATGCGTAGGTACAAGTAAAATATCTCAATGCTAACTTCTTCTACCTGTGTTTAAGGTATTCCTTCTTTGTGGTAGGTAAAAGTAAAATATCTCAGTGCTATCATCTTATTCTACCTGTGAATAACGAATTCGTTCGTGTGAGTATGTAAGTAGTAAACTCACTTGTCTTTGAGCTTAGGTAAGTTAATTAATGCATTAATGTTAACAATACCTACCTGTGCGTAGGTAATCTTAAAAAAATGCTTCACTCTTCCTATTTTCATAATTTTTGTTTGTGCGTAGATAATTTAGCAACTAATGTGCGCTATTGTTTACTCATTTCTGCCTGTGTTTAAGAAAGCTAACATAAATCTGTGCACTTACATTTACTTTAAACCGACTCAAATGGAATGCAGGCATTATTAATCTCAACATTTCTATTTTCATATCTGTTACAAACACGACTAAAAGTAACAATACAAGAAATTATTATGGAAATTTATGGGGGTTTAATTTGATTATAAACAATGGGATTATTTGATATTATGTTAATTTAATTCTGAGTGCACATACTTGTTAAGACGATATATTTAATTAAATTGCAGAAAAACCCGCCTTTTGGCTAGAAACAAAGAAATCAAATAACTTTGTTACAGGATAGGGGAGATAATACTGTTTCGGTAAGTATTTACTTTGGATGAAATGGGCAGCGTTAGCCGCCCATTGTACCTAGGAGTAACCAAGGTATAAATTATTATTAAGCCATGTGCACGTGTACACACACACACATACACACACACACACACACACACACACACACACACACACACACACACACACACACACACACACACACTTTATTTCCCCATTCCAAGAATGGCATGATAAAGTCTATGTCTGAATTTTCATAACAATGTATTTTTTTAAGTGGCTTAGAATGTACAAATGAAAACTCCACAATATTATATCTTCATGACGTTTGTACTTACCTACTGAATATTTTAAAGAGAATCCCTTGCCAGTCAAAATAGCATCCGAGTCAAAAACTACCCGAAAGAGACCACTGGGTATCTCGAATGGCGGTGGTTTTGCAGTTTCTGTGACGTTGTACAGCAGTACATTTCCTTCGTAAATCTGCAAATTATTTATGTTAAACTCTCCGATAGTAGAATAAGTCATCTCAAATTAATATATACGTTTACGTACGTACTTACGCGCAGCAGTACGCACTCTGTATTCTTATATACATAATGACGTCATACTGTACGTGAAAAGTGTAATCAGGCTCACCATGACTTCATCTGAACGATGGATATCCAGAAAACTGAATACAACTGTGACGGGCTGGGGTACAGGTGGTGTGATGTTGTAGGTGCAAACTTGGAAGGCCCCATACTGCCCACTTCCTCCGACCCGGTAACCCGGAGAATGTACCTCTCCACTGAGGCCTGTCAACTGCACTTGGCAGCCTGCCAGACATTGAGTGAGTAGTGTAAACAAGTGCGTTTATTTTTAAGTGTTAGTACTCCTTAAAGCAAATGAGTTCCATCATTTAACGACCTTTAACAGCTTAACATGTTTGTGCTTATATTACAGCTAATGCCAAGCTGCTGCAGAAACCGCTAGCGTAGATAAAATAATATATTGCACAATGACTGTACGTTCTAGTTACATCTTTTCTTATTCCGGATATTATTGTTAATGATTTCTCTTTTTCCATTACTGCTTTAATTTGCTTTTCATTGGTGACATAAACGTATCAAAATTACCGTCGAATGTTTTAAACAAACAACACAAACAAGAGAGAGAGAAGCATTTCTGTCAAAAGTCTGAAGGCTAGAAATTAAATATGATGTCTGGAGCTCGATAATTATGCTTCCTTGCTAAGCTCACAAAGGCATGCAGACAGTAGGACACACAAAAACCTCGGTGCTTACTAAACACCTGAGCATGAACCAAGCCTGTGCACCATACTTTCTATTGCACGGAGACTGTCGGTAAGCCCACCTTGCCAGAATCTGAAGTGGAATCCCCTGCCGGTCTCCAGGCCACGAGTCTGCATGGTAATGTAAAGATTTCGGCCAGTGGACAGCACGTAGGACGGGTTTGACTTATAGGTCGAGGTCAGCTCGGCAATTAACGTGCTCAGCACTGTGTTGCCATCCCTTATCAACACCCGGTCGTCTCCCCTGAGGTCTACGTCGATGATCTAAATAAGCAGTAATATGAATATATTTAGTGTTTGTTTTCTTAAATTTGAATTCCCCATTGTTTAGAAGAAAAAGCAAGCTTTAAAGTAAAGCAATATATTAATTTATTTAACTGCTGTTTGTAGTCAAACCTAAACTATTATACGTCTTTGTTTTATAATCGTTCAGTGCCAATGCAGACAACAGTAAATGGAGATCTTAGATTGTGATTTCTTGTAATATTCACTTGTTTGATTGTTAAATGGTAAGTGCTACAGATGTTGACTGTTGCGCTACAAGTGTTTGATTGTTAAATGGTAAATGCTACAGATGTTGACTGTTGCGCTACAAGTGTTTGATTGTTAAATGGTAAATGCTACAGATGTTGACTGTTACGCTACACTCGTTTGATTGTTAAATGGTAAGTGCTACAGATGTTGACTGTTGCGCTACAAGTGTTTGATTGTTAAATGGTAAGTGCTACAGCCGTTGACTGTTACGCTACACTTGCTTTGCGGTCGTTTTTCCCGTAATAAAAAGTTGTTAAAAAAAGTACAATGCTGCATTTTCAAAAATATTATTGAAATAAGAAAAGCTATGATACATAATTAAATTTGATGTAATGACTATGAAAAGAATTTAGTTTGATTGGAATATGTAAAAATTAATATTTCTCCTCTCGTCATCAAATTCAAGACAAGGTGAACCTCTAAAGTGACGATCTTCACTCGTTCTTCTGCTGTGATGATCCACGTGTAGTCCTGTGAGGACAGGTATTGCTGTGGGTACAAAGGTGAGTACAGGTTCTGTGCTGTAGATGTCCCCGTCAGTTGTTGTGACGCCGAGAACCCTTCCTGTCTCACTGTAAAATGTTAAAATTGATTGGAAAGTTAGTAAATACGAGTTGTCGTCCTTATAATTTTTCTTTTACTACTTATCGCGTTATTTGTTTCGAGGTTCTTTCATTACAAAATTATTGCTTAATATGTTTGAAGTTTTTATTATAAAATTTTCAGGTACTTCATTAGGGGTTATTTTACAAAAAAAATACTACAAATTATAATTCGCGCGTAATTCGTTAGTTGGGGTGGGGGTGGGGTCTTTTACTACAAATCATAATTCGCGCGTAATTCGTTGATTCATTACTAAGCAGACTTCGCTTTGTATTAATTCAGTGCAAAATACGTGGAAACTAATGAGACACACATGTTACAAAAATATATATATATATATATAAAACCACTGCTGACCCCACAAACGATTGAATGAAAATTTAGACGAACATGCAAAGAAACGTTTTCAGTTACGGAGACAAGTAGTTAACTTAAGGTAGACGTGTACCAGAAAGCGACCATGTTTGTGTAAGATGGGTATGTACGAGTAATCGTGAGAATTTTTAAATAAATAAACAAATAAATTTAAGAAGACTGCTGAGTCAGTGTAAGAGCATTTTACCTGCGGTGAAGTTAGCTTCAAACCCTCTACCAGTCATACTGTTGTCAGTGGTGAAGATGACCATCATAAAATTGTTGTTACTGGTGTAGGCTGGAAGTTCGTTGCTTCTCAAACTGCCTGACAGGCGCGCCACAAGGCGGGACTCGGATTGTGTCAAACCACCTACTAGGATTCGAACCTCGTCGGATCGGGACTCCGTGTCAAAGTCCGTAAACTAGAAAACGTTGAAATAAATATATATGATTTTAATTTTATTCATCATCTCTTGGTAAATAGTTTTTATTTTAAACATGTGCTATTTATGAAATGTTGTACTGTAATAGATGTATTTCTCGCTCTTCTGTTCTCCAGTGAGTCGTTCTAAAAAAAGTGTCCATCATTAAGTGTGCGATTTCATGTAAATTTGCCTCTCTCCCTTCTTCCCCTTTTACGAATGAATGACGGTGTTGTTTTTGATTGTTATGATAATGTGCTGTTATATGGAGATTTAACTTGTTATTTCTTTTATTATTTGTTTCTAGTCATTAATGAGTAGTACTTACTGTAAATGCAAACAGCTTTAATAAAACTTCTTCCTTTTACTCTACAGCTGTCTATAAAGTGAAAGCTCATTGCTTACATTGTAACTGGATATATCCACTGTCTTGTCTAATCCTTCCTTTTACTCTACAGCTGTCTATAAAGTGAAATGCTCATTGCTTACATTGTAACTGGATATATCCACTATCTTTTCTAATCCTTCCTTTTACTTTAAATACTTCAATATCGTCGTGGACATTTTTTCGTGATTGCCTTGTTGACATTAACATATCGATTTACTTTTTTTTTTTTAAATAATAATCTGATTACTATTTTGTCGAATTGTTTTCACTCAAAACATACATATTTTAGAAATTTTAAATGCTCGAGCTAATCGATTTGGGTGTATAGAGACCTACCTGTAATCTGACACAGTATCCAAGCGACACCTCTATGAGCCAAATGCAGTTTTGTTTACTGGGGTATGAGTTAGGCCAGTTTGGCGAAGAAAATATACCTCTTTGTTGTTTGATGTGGACCGTGCAGCGGCTGGCTGAAAAGGGGCAAATACAAACGCACGCACGCACCCACACACACACAACACCACACACACCACACACACCACACACAAATGATTCCAATGTACACACTTATTCCTTCGAAGATTAAATTATGTTTGTTAGAAAATAATTCTCAGGAAAACCAAAATACATTTTCAATGTTGACCGAATTAGGTTTATAGTGTGATTTTGTGCGAGATTAGGTGACACATTTGAAATTATTTTCGTGATGCTATTTGTTCCCAAGTGAACCAGATATATATCTGTTGACTGGCTTATCTTATGTAGTCAGAGTATGGTGTAATATTATACTATAAGTTCTTAGTTTTATGAATCTCATTCTTTTTTTAGAGTGCTAAAAGACATTTCTGATATATGAAAGCGCCCGTTTTTTTCGACAGAAAGCACTAGTGAGCTTTATTACTCATTGTTGTATTGTAATAAAGCTTTATTACTCATTGTTGTATTGTAATAAAGCTTTATTACTCATTGTTCAGTCACTTTCACTATGTCGTTGTATAAGACACGACGTGCTTGTAGAAACTCACAGCAATTAAGTTCGTCCGAACCATCGCCGCAGTCATCTTCACCGTCGCACGTCAGGCCTTGACGGATGAAATTTCCGTTGACGCAGTGAAAGGAGCCTGCAATGAAGTCAAGAGACTTGGACTAAACTCGTTACTTCGCGACAGACTCACGACACACTGACGACAGCACTCACGACACACTGACGACAGACTCACGACACATTGACGACAGACTCATGACACACTGACGACAGCACTCACGATACAATGACGACAGCACTCACGACACACTGACGACAGCGCTACGGCGGCAACATATTCATGACAGACAAGTTGAGTAGCTTACGCCTTCAAAGGTTGGAAAAAAACATTGTTTACTATATCGTTGATAGTGTATCTACAATTACCAACATTTAAAATAAATATAAATGTTATTAATATAATCTACCTCAGCGTTTGTCGAGGTCAGCGTGATGATAAGAATATGAGTATTAAACTATATTCTAGTACTATACACAGAATGTCACTGTATATTCTGCTAACAAGTGGGAGGCATTCTTATAATGTTATTTTTAGAATTAATAAGCCATAAAGAGAAAACTAACGTGGCCATTGTCTGGTCAGAAATACAATAGGCTGGCGATTCAGACTGAAGAACTATAGCTTGTAAGACTTAGTAGAGCCGTTCTAATGAGATATTTCAATGCACAAGTAAGGGATAAAGCCAATAGTAGCATGGATGTCAGTTTCTGTAGAACGATGGATTCGATTGGTTACATTTAAAACGTTATAAAGACATGGCATAAACTTGATTATCAGGCTGTATAGCTTGTTTATAATAATACTGATAGACTAGTCAAATCCATGACCACAGCACTGAAAGACTAGGCACATTTTTTACAAAACTGAACAGCTAAGTAGAGTCATGTCAAACTATTTGAAAAATAGATGACAAATTACGGAAAGACTTGACATGCTTAAGGCAAAACTCTAGAAAATTTTATGTATATTTATTCTTAACAAACTACTGGATGCTTAAACATTAATGACAAAACTGAAAGACTAGACATTCACGACAAAACACCAGAAATCTACACATATAAAACACTAGAAAACTAGACATTCTTAACAAAACACTGTAAGACTAGATCTATTTGTGTCCAATGAAAACATTGAAGGACTAGACATATTCAGGACAAAACTCTAGGAAACTAAAGACTCGTGATAAAGCTTAAAAGACATGTTCATGGTAAAGCACAGAAAGATATGATCATGGTTAAGCATGGAAAGACAAGTCAGGTTCATAATAAAGCACTGAAAGACAAGTTCATTGTAAAGCAAAGAAAGACCAGACAGGTTCATTTTAAAACAAAGAAAGACAAGACAGGTTCATTTTAAAGCATAGAAAGACAAGACAGGTTCATGTTAAGGCCCAGAAAGCAGAGACAGGTTCATATTAAGGCCCAGAAAGTCGAGACAGATTCATGTTATGGCCCAGAAGGCCGAGACAGGTTCGTGTAAGGCACAGAAAGTCGAGACAGGTTCATTAAGGCCCAGAAGGCCGAGACAGGTTCGTGTAAGGCACAGAAAGTCGAGACAGGTTCATGTTAAGGCCCAGAAAGCAGAGACAGGTTCATATTAAGGCCCAGAAAGTCGAGACAGATTCATGTTAAGGCCCAGAAGGCCGAGACAGGTTCGTGTAAGGCACAGAAAGCCGAGACAGGTTTATAATATTATTATTGTTGAAGACCTGTACCCACCAGCCGGTGCCGCAGGTCGCTGACAAACGAAAGCCGTCTTCTTTTCGCAAGGCGCAAACGACCAGAGGACATTTCCGTTATTTACACTCGCTAGAATGCACTGACCATCGGTATTGTTCGGCTGGTAGTTCTGCCAATACCCCACTGCCAAATGCGCTTGGGTCCCGTCACTCCAAAAGAGTGACCGTTCGTTGTTAGGAGACGCTCCCTGTCTGCTGCTCCCTAAGAAGCCAACAAAATGTTTCATGAATTGCAAGATTTGCTAGGCACTTCTCAGTTTCGTTCGCTCATTCTTGTTTATTCGTTCCTGTGTCTGTAGGCCTAGTTTGTCACAGTAATACGGTCTATGTCCTGATACTTTTTCGAGTTTTTTCTTTTTTTTAATAATGAGATTAAGTTTTCGTGAACCACTGCTTACCTTCAGTCGTGACTAGTGAGACTGGATGTAAACCATAACAGGATTGTCTAGTCACGCTTTAAATCAGATACCACTTTCTTAATGTGAGTGTGTGTGAATTTGTGCCTGTGTGTTTGTTTGTTTGTTTGTTTGTTTTTGTGTGTGCTGTATGTTACTACGGGCGAAAGAAAGAAAAATAGAAGGGAAGAGAAAAATATGAGAGAACAAATAATCGGTCCTTCACTATTTCCTTCAATGCTGAAAGGCAGGCTAAGTCTTCGCACTCGTTCGCAAGTGTCATTAATAAGAATCAAGTGTCATCAACATTGTGACAATTAAATGTTATTAACATTATGAGAATCAGCTGTCATTAATATTATGAGAATCAACTGTCATTAATATTATGACAATCAAGTGTCATTAGCATTATGAGAATCAAGTGTCATTAACATTGTGACAATTAAATGTTATTAACATTATGAGAATCAACTGTCATTAATATTATGAAAATCAACTGTCATTAACATTATGGCAATAAGTGTCGTTAGCATTATGACAATCAAGTGTCATTAACATTATGAAAATCAAGTGTCATTAACATTATGAAAATCAAGTGTCATTAACATTATGAAAATCAAGTGTCATTAACATTATGACAATCAAGTGCATCTTGTTCATCACACCATGATAACTGAAAAAGTAAAATATCTCCTAACTTTTTTTTATTCATCATCCTGTAACCTTTGAGTCGCACAAGGTCATAAACGGTAATTCTGTTTAATGCAAAATCATCCTGTAACTTTTAAATGAACATCCTGTTATGTTTTTAATAAATACCAATACTGTAACTCTCGCAATGACATTCTGTAACTCACATAATCACTTTCTGTAACTTTTATTTGAAGACACTTCATAACTACGGAAGAGCAACCTTTTGTCATTCTCATAGACAGGCCTCGTGTAAATTGTATGTAAAGACATCCTCTGACCCTTACACAATTAAACCCTGAAATTTTGGCACATACGCAGACTATAAATCTTGCAATAAAATAGTTTTTAATTTACAAGCACTTTTAAAAGGTGCATCTTTATGCACGCTTAACGGGTCGATCATCGAAAGACTATTACTTTAGTTAAGTTCACAAGTACTAAATACTTAAGTTAAGTTCACAAGTACTAAATACTTAAGTTAAGTTCACAAGTACTAAATACTTAAGTTCACAAGTACTAATAATAATTGACAATACACGAAAATAAAGATGTTTTTTTAAGAAATGAATCATATAGATTTTTTAAAAATCTTAATGGTTAGCAAATGAAATATTAAAAAATTAGTCAGTTGCACTTGTTTGATTGTTCCTCTGCATTAGTTAAGCATCTAAACTTTTACAAGCTTTGTCAAAAACAAACATGGATTTACATTATTTATCTTCACTTTCTTCATGCAAAATTATTACAATGGCATATTAAATATGCATACAGTAATACGGTTTATTGACGCATGCATCAAACTTAAATATAGCATTGCAATATCTAATCGATAAATAATGTAGTACTAATTGCCAGCGTTCGTGACAAAGCATTGTTTTGACTTAAAAACAAACGAAAAATTGTAACTTTTCGTGGATCTGAATTAAATATATATTGGGTTCAATCTCACAAGTGTCTTTCGATTTTTTTAAATAACAAAATGGAGGAGTTATATGCAAAAGTTGAAGGTTTATATATATATATAGGAAGTGAAAAAAAAGTAATAAAAGTTCAGCTAAAAATCTAATGAGCAAACCAGTTTTAAATTTTAACATTAGACAAGAGCGGAATACATTGCATATGCTCGCATACACAGAGATGTAAACAATCTGTCGATAGAATAAGTAATGTACAGAATTTCGCTCAATTGACGTCATTATGTATACGTGAATATAAACATTTCTAGTAATAGATTCAATTAGGTAAAGGATCTGCTAGCAGCTGTTTCATTTCATACACTTTAAATTAATAGGGCCTACAAATAGTTTAGTAGTACTAGTAGCCAAGGATTTGGTGGCTAACACTACGTCATTTCATACACATTAAATTAATACAAATAGTTTAATAGTAGCCAATTATGTGCAGGATTTGGCTGACACTACGTCATTTCATTATGCATGAATAAACAAATTAATCAGTTAAGCTAATCCTGTCAAGAACATGAATGTTGCCAGGTCCTTTCACGCGCGTGCATTTAAACACTTTTAGAAATAAAATCAATTATGTGAAAGATTTGGCTGACACTACGTCATTTCATACACATTAATGTAAAACATTTTCAGCAATGAAGATAATAATATAAATGATTTGTCTGGTACGTTGTCATTAGCTGCATGAATCATAAGTCGGCAGTATTTTGTTGTTTTGTAATCTGATGTCACTTCCAGCGTACGCTGCTTTCGCGATCTGGTGCGCTTTGGGCACACCCAGTTAGACTTCAGTGAGAGAGCGATAGACATGTAAGAGCGGGGAAGGAAAGGAGGATTTCTAATAAGAGATTTGAAAATTAAAATTAAAAATTAAGATATTACAAAGCGTAAAGGAAAAAAAAAACAAAACTAGCGATTACTTACCCAAGTTGGCGCCTGTTCAAAATAACCAAGAATTTTTTATTTTATTATTATTATTATTATTATTATTATTATTGCGGAAAAGACATATCAAAACCTGACACATCTGGGATGTATTTTAAATGCTGTTTGGTACAGGGTCTCTTGGAGAGCGCCCAAAGTTATTGTACGATTGTTTCTTAGACTTTTATTGCTATATTGAATGATTCTCTGTGTTTACTTCATAAAATTATTTAAAATTACGTAAACATTGAAATCATTCCGTTGAACACTTATCACAAGCACATACATACACCCATGTTAGAATCAAAGGTAAGTAAAAAAAATATATATAAAAGATCAATTTAAAAAAATACAAGTTCTTAAATATAATACAATAATAAATACAACCTAACAAAACAAAACCCAAACGCATTCTCTCCCTAACGTCATTTACATTTCTCGCTTATCGCCCCTCCGCTCTACCCGAAACATCTCTAATAAAATGTAACAATTACATCATTAGCGTTCGAATAAGACAAAAAGCTGCACCCGATCAAAAAAAACTTCATAATTGATCACAAATGCCAATTTTCTCACCGATCCAATATTCTGTCAGAGCTTGAGATGTCGCAAAATTTCCGACATCGGCGTTTTCGTAATAGTCTTTGACTTTGACGAGTTGCGAGCCATAGCTGAAATGAAATGAGAGGTTCAATTTTGAGTGATTGCCAACGTCCACGGCGAATATGTTAAGCCGCATATTTATTTATACTTTAAATCTACTGCACGAGCCAGATCTATCCAACTCGATCGGTTGTCGCACTTAGACTTTGGGTACACATTGATCTCAAAAAATATAATGAATGACTAGTATAGGGCAACATATACGAATGATTTACTTACAGCATTGATTAATTAGCAATATGATAATCCATAGTATAATCGGTTGCAGATGAAACCTACTTTGGGAGTAAATTTCCGCATTTACAATAGCGAATAGATCAAATATCTTCGGAATGAACTGGATTGAGAGTGACGTGAATGATCAACTTCGATCAAAAGAAATCGAGACTAATGTCAATCAAACAAACAACACATTTTTTTTTCTTTTTACCAATTTCTCACTACTGACAGCTCACGGAAAATTACTACACATGTTTACAATCAAAACAATAAAATAAATTATTTCATTCGCCTCCAAAAATATATCCTATTCTTCCTTTTGTTTTAATTTTTTTAAATATACATTATTTTTTATAAAAATACTTATGCGTGCATTTCATTTATACCTCTCTGATTGTACATTGGGCGATTTCACTTTTCAGTGCTGAAACAATGCCCGAATCGACTGATATTTCCATGTGTAATTTATATCTGTTTTTGAAAAGTGTTTCTTGTATGACGTTAACCTTTGAGTAACTCTCGTTTAATTTTCAAAGGGAAGCTACTCACCTCTGGCATATTCGGTGAGCACTCTCCCATGGAAGAACGTCACTGAATGCGCGGTAGCACAAAACTCCAATGTTAGTCCATCCTGTCACATAGTTCCATAATACGAGTGAAACGTTTCGGGAAAGATGGGCGGTGGAAGAGAAAATAAGGGTTTAAAGCCAATATTTTACGAATTTTTTTTCTCCATAGGAAAAATGAATAAATGTGAATAATATTAATTATCACAGCTTTTTTTCGGGGGGGGGGGGGGGGGCTTATGAAATCATATTTAATTCTACTTATAATTCTACTTAATGTATCTCCTCTCTTACAGATCGTTCTTATCAAAAAAATAATTTTTCTTTCCCAATTTTACAAAAGTAATCTCATCGACACCAAATTTATAATTATTATCTATTTATCATCGTTTAAAAGAGTGTTTAACTTCTTAACTAACAATAAGAAGATTTGTTCCTAACGATGATAGATGTATATACAGGTGTGTATGCATACTTGTAAACCCGATTAATCTTTGCATGCCTTACCAGACAAACAGTCCAACGGGATGTCAACCTGAAAAAGAAAAAGAAAATATGTAATATAGTAAATTTTTGTTTAGCAAGTATTTTTCGGGGAAAGTTATTTCTTGTTTTGCATGGGTTTTATTTTTAACCAAAGTACTCACTGTTCTATTTCTTGTATTTAAGAATTATAAGTTAAGTATCATAACCATTATTGTTTAAAACAAACAGACTTATGTATGTCTCTTTTAAATTTATTTCTAGCCATAATAGTATTGTTAACATAAAGTATAGTGCATTTTACTAATTTCAAAAAATTTGTTGGGTTTTTTTGTGCCAGCGCGCGCGCGCGTGTGTGTATTTGTGTGTGTGTGTAAATAAAAGATTGGTAAAGTGTTAATCCCATTTTGTTAAGAAAATAAATAACCAACACATGATGTAGCAAAACAGACTACGTCAATATTGTTTTGTTTGTAACAATTTTATGTATAATAACTTACTGATAAAGGTCCATCTTATAGAAACATTTCCCCGCGTGCGGTCAACAATATCCTTTCTTACAGATGCATTAAGAATGATGGTGTACAACAACATATAAAGTATGGATTCATATAAGTCATTAATGTCAATCTTCAGTTATTAACTGACAGTCTTCCGTATTACGTAAGTTGCAGAACAGTTATCTAAATAATATCCTACAGTTAATAGTTTAGTTACGTAACCAGTTTAAAGAATAACAGCCTATGGCAATAACAAAATATTTTGCTAAAGAATCCTTGCCGGGGGGGGGGGGAAGAGAGAGAAGGGGCGCTGAACACAACATTTCAAAAAGAGATAGCCTCAGGGAATTTGTATTGTAATGAACGAGTGTCATAAAAGAATAGACTAAACAATTTGTTTTGTAATGTAGTCATAGTCATGAATAAAAGATTAAAGCTCCATTTATTTTTAAACCATTGTCCCGAATAAGAGACTCAAGATGTGTGTTGTGTAATGAAAACATTGGCCTGAATAACTTACTAAAGATGTGTGTTGTGTAATGAAAACATTTTTCCCGAATAACAGACTAAAGATGTGTGTTGTGCAATGAAAACATTTTTCCCGAATAACATACTAAAGATGTGTGCTGTGCAATGAAAACATTGGCTTGAATAACAAAGATGTTGTTGTGTAATGAAACCATTGACCTGAATAACAGACTACAATAAACAAATTTGTTTTTTAACACCATTTGTCTTGAATTATATCCTTTAGATATTCTTATGGCAAGCATTTGAAATCAAATATAACAACGATATATTTTATGGAATCATTGTGAAGAATAATTAGGTGCATTAGTATAATTTGTAATAATACAAGTGAATGTAAAATTAATCTTTCATGAATAATTAGATACATCGGTAAATGATTTGTAATAATAACAGTGAATGTAACAATAATATACAAATAAACACGTTGTTCTAAAACCTGTTTATTGTAATAGCCTATAACAGAATGTTTTCTTACATTTCAGTGCTACAGTATTTTGTTTTGTCGTGAATAAACAATCTCTTACATATAATTCGTTATGGATTTGATAGTCATGCCTATAAAGGTCTTGTGTCATATTACAACACTACTATGATGACGCATTTAGAGAAGTGTAACAGAAATGTAGGACCACATACATGAAAGCTCTTCTGCTCTTACTGCATTTTGTTTGAAAATCTATCATACACTACAATATATCACAAGACATTTATTTCATGCAACCGACTGCAGACCAGTAGTGTATATAACATATGTCATTAATTACAACCTACTTCAAAAATGGTACTGAATGTAATAAATGTCATTAATTACAACCTTCTTCAAAACAATTTTGCTTGTAACAGCTGTAATTAATTACAACTGACTTCAAACTAGCATTACATGTAATATATGCCATTCACCAAAACATATTTCAAAGCAGTGTTTGTCGCCACCCCCACCTTCTCTCTGACGAAAGGAGGGTGGTGGCTAGTCGACGCCACCTCGGACTTGCATAAATATTATTACAAATCCACACACAGAATACCAAGATGGTTATTTGGCTCGAATTTTATTCTGCATGTAGGTTACGTATTGCCGACATGTTTGCATGTGTGATTGCATACGGGTAAGGGTGAACTTAATTATTAAATAGTTTGTTAAATGTGAACGTGACATGACCTTCGGGTACTGTGCATGATGATATTTTTGAAAGTGCCAGAGTTAAGATAACAACTCACGTAAAGAATATAAAGAATATGCCACAACTTGTTGATGTAGTCCAAACCAGTCCAAAGTGGATGAGTAATTTTTGCTATCCAATAGTTTAAGGTTTACAAATACAAACAAGCCAATGGGTAGAGACCAAAACTTATCTGTAGAAGAAAGTTCTCTATTCTAATTACTTTGATCACATAACTCGAGTCCGGTCATGAAAAGGCGATCATTAGCTTAATGAAAGGAGTAGGCACTTTTCCTTTTCTTCTTTGTATTCTTGTGGTGGATTTAAGAATTTAAGAAGTTTCCATCCTTGAATGTGGCAGTTGTGAAGATTCACTGCACCCTGTGTTGTGTGCGTCGGCAAGTGTGTAAGATTTCACTGTGGTACTTCTAGCAAAAAGTAGTTCCAAAAGTTCGTTACTGTGATTGCCTACTCAAGAAGCTAATACAGGGAATGTGTGCTTAGATTAGTCTGGAGGGATTTACAGTGTTGGAACATTCTACAATGCGCTTAGCAGAGCATGTGGAAGATTGACTATTCTATTGTGAACAATAAACTTGTGACATTTTTACGAAAGCGCGTGAAGGACTCTTGCGGCTTACGTCATTGAACAGGTTATGTACAAACTATTATCATATCACTCTTTCACTCCATTTCTTCTATGAAAAGAATAACCCTGCTATTTCTGTTTATACTAATCTGCTCAATCATTTGTTCGGATATAAGACTGATAAGTATTGCAATTACTTGAACGTTGTTTCATGGAGTATTGATGTCAAATAACCTTCTCATTATATTTGTTGTATGTATATTTGATTGTTGATTTAATAAATCTATTGTTAAATTTATTGTTAAATTTATTAACCTTCTTGTACATATTATTAAACTGAGAGAGAGAGAGAGAGAGAGAGAGAGAGAGAGAGAGAGAGAGAGAGAGAGAGAGAGAGAGAGAGAGAAAAGATGGATGGATGGATATATGGATAGATAGATGGATGGATGGGTGGATGGATGGATGGATGGATATCATCTATTTATCATTATAATCGTTTTTTATAATAAAGATGATTAGACAATCATGAGTATGATTGACTTTTCGAAAGAGAAATGAAACATTAGCAAATCACATTGCAGTAATCTAAATTTGTCCATATATTTGTAATGCGATATTCTCCGATCCACACGACATAAGTGAAAACGCCAACCAATTTTTTTTTAATTATTCCCCTTTGTGCTATTAACATTTGCGAGCACGTCACTCCTGTTATCCTGTCACATCGGAGTGAGAAGCAATAATTAATTATAAGACTTTACTGGCAAAGGTTACAATTAAGTGTTTTTAAACTTGTAAACATGAAAACATACACTCACACACATCCATTAAGTATTTTTTCTAGCTATCTACCTATATATAGGTTGATCTTTTTGTTTCTATAACTTTATATCGAGCTGTCTGTCTATCTAGCTATCTATCAGCTTAACATATCTCTTCATCCACCCATCATTTCCTCTATCTCTTCCTTTATATCGTGTCTGTAAATATAAATATAAGTAGCTATAGGTTTCTGTCAGTTTCTCTGTCGAATTATTTTTATCTGCAAGGTCGCTATATCTGCTCCTCTTAAGAATACACAACAAACGTGAACGCTTTTTTCTATATCAACTAAACTTTCCAGCCTATCGCTTGAAGATTCCATTTCTGATAGAGAAATGTTTAATATAATATAGATAACCCACAAAAATATTGACTTGCTCATTTACCACTGGGGTTATATTTCGTGTTTACCATTTGTGTTAGAATCGGGCTACATTTTTCAGAAAGTCTTTGTACCTGTATTTACATAGACTTTTTTTTTTTTTTAGCGATTATAACCCGGATATCATGAAGGGGTGGGCGTGAACCTTTGAGACTGCAAAAGTCTATAAAGAGAAAGTAATGATCTGTTTAACCAGAAGTAAACCATTCAGGCGTGAAGCATGAATTTATCCGTGTATGCAGTACGTCCATTAAAGCTAACTCTCGTTCGATTAAATTAAAATGCAGCTAAATACCAAAAGACGATTATATTTGTATTGCTTTTATGCTAGTACACCCGCAATACGACTTTATAACGTTTCTTGTTCTTCGTATAAAGTCGTATGGCGTGTGTACTAGCAGAGATGAGTACCACATATAAAAACATACATAACACAGAAAGCATTCGTATGTACAACACACACACACACACACACACACACACACACACACATGTATATTCAATCATTATACGAAAATTAATAGATTCATTATGCATACATACATACAAAAGAATTACAGGTAACAGCTTTGCTCATACCCTCTCACATTTCCGGTTTCTGTGCCACAAATCCTGACGCCACATCAATCAAGAAAATCGCATTTAGTCGAGAATATTAATCCAGTGAGAATCGCTATAATTATGTGTTGCAGTTATTTAACTCTTTTAATTTGCTTTATGAGGGTGGCAGGAGGTGTTTTGTTGTTAGTTTTATGGTTATTTTGTCTCGTTTTGTTTCCCAGCTATTGGTTTGCTGTTTAAATAGTTTTTAAAGTCTCTTCAAATTGAATTTTATTTCTTTGATTCGACCCTCAGACTTTGTGAAATCAAAGACCGTTTTACCAATCTCAAGAACAGTTTGCGTTACGAACCGTGAGAAAAGAGAGCGTTGCTTGAAACGACAAAGTGGTAGGATACGTTTTGACATGTTTGACGCTTTTAAAAAAAAACAACAAAAAAAAAACAATTTGATAATGCTGCACAGCAGTCTCGAGCCACTTTCTCGCCCGTTTGAATCAATTCTCTTGAAGTTCTAATAGCCGTTACGGAAGTAAATTATGGGGAAAGAGGAGACAACTAAGTCGTAGAATATAGCTTGTAGAATAAATTGTGTCATTAACAACAACCTTTAAATAAACATGTTTCCCAAGAAAATTCTTTCTTCACGAACGCGCGTCGCACGCATCAGGCACTAGATCTCATAGATATCCACTCAAATGTGAGTCCTTTCAGAAAGTACATCTTGGCATTATAATGATTTTACAGAAATTGATTTATTTTTCTTTTAATTATTTACATTTTTAATAGAGAGTTAAATATTGCAGAAATGCATGAGAGATTCAGCTGCCATCATTTCCATGGTCACCGATTTCGAGCCCAAGCAGATAATAAAACATTTATGAATGGTATCGAGTGAACGTGTGTTGTGTTTAATGTCTTTATGGCGGCTTAACTATAGGTGTATTCATAGAATATAAAAGTAGCGGGGGGTTCTGGAAACCTGATTCTGGAATGCTGGGTAGTTAATAATGGATTAATAATGTAGGTAAATGGATATCCAGAAGTGTTTGGTTTAGACGAAGCTATATTCATATACGAAATCGGTGAACTTAGTTACGATAATTATAATTCTTGTCGATAGAGTCTGTAAATAAAACGGTGGGAATATATCTCCCGAATCCAGAGGATCGAGTAGGCTTGACTCTCGTGTTGGGTACGCGTTTGGCAGTTTTTAGAATTAGGTACTGATCTGTGACAATCGATTAAGTGGGTACGCGTTTGGCAGTTTAGAACTATGAACTGATCTGTGACAATCGATTAAGTGGGTACGCGTGTGCTTTGGTAGGTGGCCAATAAGTGGTAGCGTGTGTTCTTGTCAGAATCTCTATATCATTATTGTGTCTGTGTGTGTCTGTGTGTGTGCGTGCGTGCGTGCGCGCGCGCGATTAGAAACTGACGTAAGTTGTCACTTTTATATCACTGCACACCCCATGACTCATCCTCAGCTATTAATTCTTCACTGGTGAATGTTTATTACTGATATCTAAAAATATATCGCCGCAAAATTATTATATTGGATTATAAGTTAAACGGATATCAGTGCTTAAACATTGTTTGGCGTAAACTATAATATGGTAATGAATTACTAGTATTTCAAATCGACGTATCATATAAAATAGTACCGTAGGACACTAGAGTCTATTTCAAGATGTTTTCTGATTCCATGTTTACAAACAATCTGATCAAGCCCTGTAAGTAGGCCCAGTCCGTTCACAGAGAATAAATCCAAAAATAGCACTGTATATTTCGTACGCTGCTACCACTTCCACACATTTACAATACATTCCTTGAAAAAGTTGAAGGCAGAACATTTTTAACGGAATAACAAACAAATAAAGACAGTGTTCTTTCCAGGTGCTTCTAGGAATCTAGAGCTTCAGTTTTTTTTACTAACTGCAGCTGGAAATTTTTTTTCGAAATTAAGCCTCTCGACTGAAGTGAGTCTTGGTTTGTGCGTGTGAATTGTGCCATGTTTTATCCCCTCGTCAAGTTGCATGTGTGTGTGTGTGTGTGTGTGTGTGTGTGTGTGTGTGTGTGTGTGTGTGTGTGTGTGTGTGTGTGTGTGTGTGTGTGTGTGTGTGTGTGTGTGTGTGTGTGTGTGTGTGTGTGTGTGTGTGTGTGTGTGTGTGTGTGTGTGTGTGTGTGTGTGTGTGTGTGTGTGTGTGTGTGTGGATAATCTTCTTTCAATGTGGGCATTGAAATTTGGACTTTCCTTTCCTGTCGTATGCTTAGTGTGTGCTATTGCAATAATGTTTTCTAGGACTTTCCTCTAGTCAGCAATGTGTGTGTATTGTGATAATGTTTTCTAGGACTTTAGTCAGCAATGTGTGTGTATTGTGATAATGTTTTCTAGGACTTTAGTCAGCAATGTGTGTGTGTGTGTGTATTGTGATAATGTTTTCTTGGACATGCGTCTAATCTGCCAAGCTTCGTTGAATCACTGAAACATTTTGTCTAAATAGGAAGCAATGATGGTGTTACTAAACTCGAATAAAAGCGGAATTGCACTGAAGTATTGATTGGAAGATGATTATAATTATTCAAACCGGTGACATTTTGTGCGCTCGAAGACGGAGACTGGATTTGAGGCTCAGAATAAGAAGCTGATAAATGTGGCTTGAAGTGTACGGGATTAACGTGTCGGGCAAAAGACAGAAACAGGACAGTATATAGAAATTATATTAAGCACTAAATAGAATGAAAGCACAATAAAGAGCGCTATATAGATAGGACTATGTATTTCAACTAATGGCTATATTTCGTAAGGCTTGGGACAAACGTAATGGGCAATACATTTAACTAATGGCTGTATTTCGTAATGCTTGGGACAAACGTAATGGACAATAAGTCTGTATTTCGTAAGGATTGGGGCTAAAACAATGGGCAATACATTTAACTAATGGCTATATTTCGTAAGGCTTGGGACAATCGTAATGGGCAATACAAAGACGCACAAAATAGAATATAGTATCAGATATTTTTTAGCAGTAAAGTGTAAAATATTTAACAGCGCAACGGAGACCTACACACACATAAATAACGGCAAAATGTACAGGCGTTAAATGTAGGATGAAAGACGTCAGATATACAGCAGTTAAATGTAGGATGACACAAAACGTCAGATATACAGCAGTTAAATGTAGGATGACACAAAACGTCAGATATACAGCAGTTAAATGTAGGATGACACAAAACGTCAGATATACAGCAGTTAAATGTAGGATGACACAAAACGTCAGATATACAGCAGTTAAATGTAGGATGACACAAAACGTCAGATATACAGCAGTTAAATGTAGGATGACACAAAACGTCAGAAATACAGCAGTTAAATGTAGGATGACACAATGCCAGGTAATAGAGCAAGCAATGAAACAGACTATATGGCACAAGTTTCACTGAATAAAATGCAGATAAAGTGGCTCAAGTTTTGACTAAACATAAGAACTATTAAATGAGGCGACGTAACGTGTAAAGTGTGTACAAAATATACCAGTGAAATGTCACAGACGAGACAGACGAGAAGAAAAACATCAAATCTTTTGCAAATGCGACAGCTACCAAAGTAATGTAGGACTGTAAAATAATGTAGAACTGTAATATAATGTAGGACTGTAAAATAATGTAGGACTGTAATATAATGCAGGACTGTAAAATAATGTAGGACTGTAATATAATGCAGGACTGTAAAATAATGTAGGACTGTAAAATAATAAAAGTTCACCTCGGGCTCGAAATTGAGTGATTAATGTAAGCAGTTGGTTGGCCTAGATCACTTAGTGAGTAATTGCATTTCATAACTTGCAGAAATGTTCTCTGTGAAATAAAATTATGGTTTAATTTTGTTACGAATGTATTTCATCGTACGTCAGAAGGCAACGTGGTCCATTTATATGCAATAATAATTAATTAATCAGATGCATGTGCCGTAATGTGAACTGTACAGTACATCATGAGGTATCTGAAAATGTTCTACGAGTGTCTCATGTTGTTAGAAACCACCATTGTGTAATTTATCATATCATTTATCATAATTTATCTTACTAGTGTTTGCCAAAATTTTAACTGTACAGTGGTTTATTACCTGTTTACAAGAATAGTTTTATTTCATAAAAAATATATATAAATAAATTGGCAGTTGTAGGTGTATTAATTCATTTAGTTATCTTTGAGTTTCACCATGCTTTTTTCATCGCAAATGTGATAAGACAAGCCTGGTTATTGGTTCTTATTCAACACAATATAAACTGTCTTAAATGTGATAAGACAAGCCTGGTATTTGGTTCTTATTCAACACAATATAAAATTTGTTGAAACATTATACTCTAGTTTCTCTAACAAGCAGAACAGAGCGTTTAATTTGGAATGATGATATGTTGAAAGGAGATTGGATAATTTGCAAGTTTCACTAGATCGTTACGACAAACGACTGAGAGTTTTTCATAAGCACAAGTCTCGGTTAGCTTTCTCGTTCAAACGAGGCTTTTTGTTTCCCAATAGCTGTCCCAGCACGTTTGGTAATTGGTTATATATTGTTTATGTATGCCTATTTAAATGACACTTACCCATAAAATTATTTTACTTGTGTGCGTGTAAACGTGATAGTTCATATGTACAAATATTCATATCATGTTTTGAGTGGCTGTGTTTAAATGCATTATTTTCATGCACATGTAAGTATGTATGTGGGTATGAATGAGTTTATGTTCAGTTTTGTTGGTAGTTGCACTGTGTAAGACTGTTTAAAATAAAAAATGTTTGGATGTTTTGGAAAGCGTTCTATGAGCACAAAATCACGTGAGAATATGTTGTGTGCAAGTGTGGTGGTGTTTGAGAAAAAGAAATGTTGTTATTATACGTAAGTACATCAGTGTGTGTGTGTGTGTGTGTGTGTGTGTGTGTGTGTGTGGTTAAATAATATAGTTCAAAACTAGGCATGCTATTAAGAACAATGTACTTGTATTATGTATATCAGTATTTCATTTTTGTGTGTGCGCGCGCCGCGATATGCCTTGACACTGAAAAGCTTTTTCAACCGCCTTATTCCTGGACGTGCAGATATTCATCATCCGCATTCCCCATAGAAGTCTAATGCTCCCTCCCCTCACAATGCTTTTACAGATTTTCGTCCTAAGCTAAAATTTAACTGACGATACCGTACTTATGAAATAAGACTGTGTCGACTGTGGCCAACCTGTGAATATGAATGACTTGTCTCGGTGTACGTCAGCTACAAGTGTTTGTGTATACTTGTACACGGACCGACACACGCGTGTGCGTACATGTTTGCGCGGGCAACAAAGATCAGCTCCACAAGGCCAGTAGGACACAGTAGACTCGGTAAAATGAACCCAGGTAGAGTGCGACACAGGGGTGGAGACAATAGTAAACTGACAAAGGCATTAATTGAGATAAACACATAGATGTGTTTCTTACACTAGGGCCTGGAAGCCGGCCTGGCTGTAGTCGGTGTACTGTTGGAAATGTGTTGGCTCGCACGGCATACTGATACTAGCATTGCTCTAAATTTTGCAACAGAACAAAAACTCTGGTACTGCTATTTGTGTGTGTGTGTGTGTGTGTGTGTGTGTGTGTGTGTGTGTGTGTGTTTGTGTGTGTGTGTGTGTGTGTGTGTGTGGTATATTCAATAGGAAAGTTTGAACAGTAAACGAATTTTAACAGTGGACTGTCGTTAATTGTTACACCTATAGTATTAGCAAAAATTGCACGTGTGCGCACGCACGCACGTGGGTATCTAGGTACACACTCATAAAAATGCACGCATGCAACATACACGTACTCAGAAACAGGAGAAGTAAACCCATAGGAAACTGTGTGAAATGAAGACGAAGTACAAGTTATCAAACACACCAAACACGTAGTCCTATGCCAACTTTTCATTTTGTGTGTGTATGTGTGTGGTGTGGCAATTAATTTGCCATGACTTACGTATGACGTAAGTCATACACACCGTGACAGTAATTGTGTTGAAATGACCACAGTGAGTGACGTGCTGTTACGAAATGCTTGCCTACTGCTTTGTGTCGTGGTGCTTGTTACTTTTTGTTTTTCAGTCTGGCTGTCAGTGATTCTCTTTTCTTCTGTCTGTAATTTTGTTTCTGCATATATCTGTTACTGTGCTCAGTTTTTTAGTATTTGTTTTTGTTGTTTGCTTGTTCCCTTTATTATGTTTTTATTTTATGTTTATTTGGTTCTCAGTCTGTTGTGTTCATGTCCGGTTAAGTGTTTGTCTCCGTGATTATATATTGTTGTTATTCTGCTACCGTGCTTTTCATTCTCTCTCTCTCTCCATCTCTCTCTCTCTCTCTCTCTCTCTCTCTCTCTCTCTCTCTCTCTCTCTCTCTCTCTCTCTCTCTCTCTCTCTCTCCCCCTGTCTTTTTCTCTATACTAGTAAAAGTAGTCTAAGTTGTAGAAATTGTAAATTATGTTTATAATTAATCTGTCCTGTTTCCCCCCTCATGTTCGGTCACTGCTGGTCGAAGCACTCTTGAATATGTTGTATTTATAGTGATGACTGACCGCGCTTTTCCATTAGCTTTCTGGCGTAACAGTTAATTACCGATTCAGCGATTCGTCTTGCTATTGTTGCCGTGACGAGTGTTTCTGTTTGTGTTTGTTAGTTTGTTTGTTTGGATTGTGTGTGAGTGAGCTGTTTAGACTGATTCGATTGTTTCTTGATTGCTTTACTTGTTCTGTTTTGTAATGGTTAATTCCACCGCTCGGGTTGTTATTTGTGTTCCCTGAAAGTGGCGATTGCCTGACTTTGTTTGCTATAGTTATTAATAATTATGAAGAGTAGTGCTAATTCATCAGTGACGTAAGGCTATTTTTATTTCAGCCCGTCATGTGGGCTGGCTTGAATCCTCATACCATAGACACCCACCCAGTCATGCGGTTACATGCATAATGAGAGAAGCATACAAATATATAGTCACACTCACAGTTATATACACAGTTACACACACACACACACACACAGACCATGCATGAGATTTCAATCCTTATTTCACAATTCTGAAATATTAGTGAATCAAAGATTAATAAAATATTTCTTATTATTATTATCAGTGGCGCACTGATGGGGGGGGGGGGTGGGAAGGGGGGACGCTCCGCTCAAGGTGACAGCCAAACATAATATATTTATCCGTCTGTTTAAATTTTTTTATTGTTTAGGGATGGGATGCCACAGAAAGGGTCCACTCCGGGTGCCCAAAATGTCCAGTTCGTGTCCCAAATAGAACTAGACTTAAGCCCCTGATTATTTTGTTTTTGTCAGTCTACCATTCTGTTATGATTTAATTAAAATTTAAGTTTTACAATATTTTGAATTTCTATATATGCATTTCTACTTCTGATGTGTGAAAAAAAAACTCTTTTTGAATTTATTAAAGCATTATGGAGGGTGGTCTGTTACAGAGTCCATTCGTATTTCTAGTATACTGTGCTATTTTCTACTTTGTTCTGATTAAAATATATGGGCAATAGAAGTATTGAGTAATGTAAATACGGTAGTGAAAATAAACCATAAACAAGCTAACCATAGAATAATAGGAATTATAAATTAATGAGTAATATAAATACGGTAGTGAAAATAAGCCATAAACGAGTTAACCATAGAATAAGAGGAATTAACTAGTAATGAGTAATATAAATACGGTAGTGAAAATAAGCCATAAACAAGCTAACCATAGAATAATAGGAAGGCAAGGTAGAACAAAGGAGTGGTCCAACCAGCCCCAAGACACGCCCAAGATTTGTTTGTGTAAGTGGGAGGGGGATCAGCCATCAGCACTCACAGGACTGAATTGGAGAGGGTCTGGTGCTATTCCACTGGGTGCTAAGATATGAGAGACTCATTCTGGGGCCCGCCCTGACGTGACTTAAAAGAGAAAAGGCATTTATAGCAGAAAGAGATTGAAGTTCATAGCGAATCAGTAACAAAAATGTCATAAGGATTGATCATTCCAACTGCAGCCTGCAAGCGATAAGACGCAACCAATCTCTCCAGTGGATTACCGGGACTGAAAATAATGGAAGGAAGGAACACTCGAACTACAGCCAGTGCCACTCCCAAACCTCGTCAGGGCTGGAGAATGAAGAAAACCAAACTACTAGAAAATACAAGACCAATGTCACTGAGGGAAATAAATGTCAACCTCCAAAGACTAAACAAAGTGTCTCGCAGATCTCGAAAAGTCTACAGTAATAAAAAAGATGTCGACAGTGACTGGTTAGAATGTATGCACTCAAGCATGAAATTCATCACACTGTAGTGTGTGTGTGTGTGTGTGTGTGTGGGGTCCTGTTTCAGACATTTCGTTCTGTCTTCTTCTTTTACAACAGTGTTCAGTACCTTGTTCACACTTATTTAAAGTGAAGGCTACAAAATAGACACTGAATTCCAGCTGGTAAACAATCAAGTTAGAAACTTATTTATTTATGGGCCTTGCTTCAAATTACAAAAACAAACGATACATACACACCAAGGATTTTTTTCTTTTCATTGTTAATCTCAACACCACTTAAAATATGTAGGCAATAGAAGATTGCTTAAAATATGTGGGCAGTAGGAGAATGCTTTTGAGAACAGACTGATCTAAATGTGACCCGCAGTAATAAAGATGTCGACCATGGCTGGTTGGAATGTATGCAGTCAGGCATGAAATTCATCACACCGTGGTGTGTTCCTGTTTAAGACATTTCATTCTCTCTTCCTCTGACACGACATCTGATTCACGCTTATTTTAAGGTGCCATGTTCAAAATGCCTGTTGAATTAGAATTGAGAGCCAAACAAGTTTAAGATTTTGTTTTAGGCTTTACTTCATGCAGCGGAGTAATTTTACCTATCCCTATTTTAAAATTTAATTGTTATATAAATTGTTAAATTGTCAGAGTAACTCAACTTGGGTACTCCTTATAATGGTAGTTTTAAAAGTGTCTGATTTTGAAGTAAATGCTTGAGGTGAGAATGTGCTAGAATTTGCTGATATAATGCAATCCAGTGAATAGTTTTATTATCCAATGGTTATGATTTACGAGAATGAGACCAGCCAATGGGCTGAGATTAAAAAGTTTACCTTCTGTAGAGAAATCTACTGTCTAATCACTTTGAATTTGGAGTGGCAAGAAAGAAGTCCAGTCTTGAAAGGTGGTTGTTAGCTTGATGGTGAGCTAACTGACTGGTTGAGTGAGAATGGACTTAGAAATATTTCATGCATTTTTGGCTAGTGATGTTATACTTGTGTTTAATAAGATGTATTATGTGAGTAGACTATTATTTCTACAATGTTTGAATCTGCTCATTACAGAGGGCTAATCACTTGACATTGTTTGATGTGCTATATTTATTATGATGTGTGCATGTATTGGGCTAATAAATACTGTTGCATGAAATTGTAAGTTGAGACTTGCATGTAAGAAGGAATGGAGCTATAAAGCAATAAACTGAGAAATTTAGCATTTGTCCCCTGATTATGTTTTCAGAAACAAAGCTTGCCTTTCATGTGTTTTTTAATCTACTGGTTCACCGATTGTAAACCGCTATGACCAGGGATATGTGGGAATCATCTGCCATGGTGTGTATGTAACTGTAAAGGAATACACTATACTCATATGATGTATGGCAGCAAGTTCTAATGACTATATGAGAAATTTCTGGTGAAGAGAAGTTGTTGGAAATTACTACAACTATTGTTCTGCTTGATGGGTTGGTATGGCGTAAAGAAATGTCGGATTAGTTCGAGAGAACAAGTAGCAGAACAGTGTGTGTGTGGGGGGGGTCAAATGCAAGTGAGGCACATGGAGGTGACTTGGCAATGGCTGATAATAAATGTGTGTCTTTGTTGCAAAGCACAAGAAAGGACTATTAAACAATATTTAATATGGGTTATATATAAAGACTATTATTTCTTACCTCTAAGAACTCCATTTCATTTTTCTGATAAAACTATCCTGTGATTTGTATTGACTATATCATTGAATTCTATTTTTAGGAGATATATTGCATAAAACATAGAAATTATTCGAACATTGATGTGTGGAGATACTGATGTCAAGTAATCTGTTTCAATGTATTTGTCATATGTATATTTGATAGTTGATTTAATAAATTTATTGTTAAATGTTTGACCTTCTTATGCATATTGATAATCTTATGTTGGAGAAGAAAGTTGGTGGAGGGGGACTTGCTAAATATGGATTAAAGACGGATTTGTCTTCTCCTTTAGTAAGACGTTTTCCACCTATGGAAAGATTATGTGACTGTAAATGTTTATCTTTAATGTTGTGGAAGAGAGAAAATGTTTACAGCGCCTGCATATCCACCAAAAATAAATTAAGATTCTCATCACTTATAATTAGTTTTGGGTGATTAATTAATTAATAATAATAATATCCATTAACTAAGTGTTGGCGTCACACTTCATATTATATTATATCAATAGGAGAAAGTTTTTCATTTAGACTTTAGCACCTGTTTGACATGTGTGTGTGTGTGTGTGTGTGTGTGTGTGTGTGTGTGTGTGTGTCATGCCCTAGCACCCATTGCTTCCTATGCCCAGTCAAGAAAGCTACCCAATGATGTAACTGAATGGGTGATGGACACACAGACAACATTAGTTTCACATGCCAGGTAATGAATGGTTTGCAGATTGGCTCCCTTGTGTCTCCATCAGTTAACATGACAAGGACATTATAAACATTACAGAATGTTAAAACACAAATATGAAGTGATACGAATTTAACAAGATGAATAAAAATGAAAATAAGAAACTTTATGAAACAATAACAAACTTTAAATAACAGAAAAGTTAAATTAATTTTTAGGGACACAGCCCAATTAGATCATAAAAGAACAGCTAACCTAACTCTGTCACTGAAATAAATGTAAATGTTCTGTGTCGTATAATAACTCTCTGGACACCAGTGGTCCTGACTTCACTGAATATATCTCCAAAAGTATAAGTCCCATTGGGACCAGTATTCACAATACATAAGTTCAGTATGACTTGGCTCAATTTTTATATCACACAGATCCTACTGATATTCTTTCCTAATAGTTGAACTGTGACATTATATTGTATCTGAACAAAATACCTTTTCTATCATTTTATTAGATTTTTATCTAGAAATGTACCCCCCCCCCCCCCCCCCCGTTCCAAAATAATGCAATCAAAGATTTATAATGCACAGTCAGAGCTAAATAATCTATTACAGCCACAGTTTTGTAATGTACAATTAAAATTTTGTAATATGCGGACACATAGTTTATAGTGCAGGAAGGTAGCTTTCAAACATATGGACACAGCTTATAGTGCACAATCATAACTTTGTGACGTACATACATAGCTTCCGCAAGCACGACCATAACTTTGTGATTTATGGACACAGATTTGTTATGCATGATTATAGCTTTGTGACTTATTGTCACAGCTTATAATGCACGATCATAACTTTGTGACATATGGACATAGATTTGTTATGCATGATTATAGTTTAGTGACTTATTGACACAGCTTATAATACATTATCATAACTTTGTGACGTACGAACATAGCTTTGCCAGGCATGGTTATATCTTTGTGACTTATGGGCATAGCTTATAATGGACAATCATAACTTTGTGACGTACATACATAGCTTCCGCAAGCACGACCATAACTTTGTGACTTATGGACATAGATTTGTTATGCATGATTATAGCTTTGTGACTTTTACATAGATTTGTTATGCATGATTATAGCTTAGTGACTTATTGACACAGCTTATAATACATCTTTGTGACTTATGGGCTTAGCTTATAATGGACAATCATAACTTAGTGACGTATGGACATAGCTTACAATGTGTGGTTGATATATTAAAACGTCAGAACAATCAATAGTGCAGGATCACAACTTTGTGTAGTTTGGACATAGTTTATAAGCACAATCACAACGTTATAACATACAAATAGGGCTTTGCTTTGAAGATTTATAGTGTACGATCAAAACTGCGGAAAGGCAATAACATTGTTTCAGTCAGGCGTTTATAACTCATGTCTACAGTTATAGGCTTAGGAATTCTGGAATAACCTCTTTCGTACGTTATGCTTTCTTTTACTTCTTTCGTTGTTGTTTTTTTTTAAAAAAGAATGTTTCTAAATTTTTTTGCTGCCCATGATTAGCTATGTTTTCTCTTTCACAGGACAAAGCTTTATTTACTCGAGTGAAATATTTACGTCGTATTCTTATTATAATTCTTTAACTGCAGATTAGTTAATTTTAAACATTTTTTTAAAACAGTTATTTTTTATTATTATTAACATGGTAGACGTTTTGTGATTTAAAGCTTACATTCTTTTGCATTAAAAATTTATTAGCTAAATTTTAAAATAAATTGTTTTGTTTTGTTTGTGATGTACTAATAACATATGTGTGAGAGGGAAAGTCTATAGTTAGTGAAAGTTTAATGTAGTTCCTCCGTTGCATACAAACATTTCACCTTTCACCTTTCACCTCGCAATCGACCAGTGCCACGCAAGGCTCACGAGCGCGCTGTGCGACGGTTAGCAGTAAGTCAAGGTCAAAGTTTACTGCCTTACAGAAGTATGTTTGCAAATTAAATTTATAAATAGGTGACTTATGAGAAAAGTACAGTACATGAACATCCCCTTTCTTTAATGTTATGGATATTATTCCAGCTTACGTCACAAGCGCAAGTTTCTCATACTTCTTGAAAGACTGACACTGCTCAGCAAACTTTTGTACACAGATTATATAAACTGGTATTCATCCCTGGCCCTTTGTACACAGATTATATAAACTGGAATTCATTGCTGGCCCTTTTGTACACAGATTATATAAACGGGTATTCATCCCTGGCCCTTTTGTACACAGATTATATAAACTTGTATTCATTGTTGGCCCTTTTGTACACAGACTATATAGTATTCATTCCTGGCCCTTTTGTACACAGATTATATAAACTGGTATTCATTCCTGGCCCTTTTGTACACAGACTATATAAACTGGTATTCATTCCTGGCCCTTTCAAAAGAGAAGACCAGTGGTGTACGGAAGTAATATGACGTGATTGCACAAACACGATGCAGAAACACAACCTTGTAAGTATATATGCAAGACCGTCTCCCTCTCTCTCTCTATATATATATATATATACGTATATTTATTTATCAATCGACCGAGTTATTACAGTACATTTAAACGCAAAGTACGAAACATATCAATAGATAGATAGATAGATAGATAGATAGATAGATAGATAGATAGATAGATAGATAGATAGATAGATAGATAGATAGATAGATAGATAGACAGACAGATAGATAGCGCACACTTTCAAACAAAAGCTGCCTTCAAAATAAGAAAATAAAGCAAATAACAATGACAGACTCTTCAAAATAAGAAAATAAAACGAATAACGATGACAAACTATGTGCCTGTTGTACTTACTGCAGCCGTTGTGAAAAATAGTCCAGCAATAACAGTACACTGAAGCGCAAGCGACATCATTCCGAGCCAATTCCCGCTATTGTAAAAACCGCTCTTCTGTCAACGCTCTCCGTCTGTTGAAAACCAAACTCGGCGACTGTCCAGCACTCCTCGCAATAGGCCGTGGCGCTCCTATCTTTAATAAACCCGAATACGTGTCATATTTCAGTCACGACTGTTGTGAACTGGTATGTGTGGCTACAAAGTTGAATTGAAACAACTGTCCTCTACAGACAATAGAGAGTTATGCTCTGGAAGCAAATGCTTGTAATTCCGAGTTCATGAATGAATCCAATGGTTGCGCCAGTTCTGTTTTGAAAGTATGCTACTCCGTTTCACCCCCCAGGAACTGTGATGTACTGTACATGAATCAAAGCGACCAATAACTGGAAAGGTTGTATCGAGCACAGAAGTGTTAAATGAGGTTCGCACAATATTATCGAGCTTTCACGGGTACGAACTCACCTATTCTTCCTTTCAAATCTACCTGCTTCATTTCGTGTCGGCTGCATAATCCGACGTCAAAACGCAAAGTGAGAAAGCGATGGGTGTGTTATATTTCCGCATGCCCGCCCTAAGAGACAAAAAGGTATTTTTCAGCCGGTGGGTGGGTGGGTGGGGTGGAGTTAGAACATATTTCCCACTTTTTCTTTCTTTCTTTGTTTTCTATATACTACTTAATTTCACTTGCACATACTTGTATATGCCTTTCTGGTGCAGCTGGACGGGAAATCTAGAAGTGTGTTAATAGTTCTCTCTCTTTCTCTCTGTGTGTTTGCGTTCGTGCTTGTGTGTGTAAATTTCTGAAAACAGACTTAAGGCTGATTTATTCTTCTCTCATTCTAATGTTGCTTGTAGCTTGCAGTGAATGCATAATTTTTTTTTAAAAGCTCGAAGTTTATTTATTTATTCTGTCATTTATTTTCGTTGATTTGTACGATGAACTGTCACTGTGATATTTTTTCATTCAGTTGTACACAGAAATGTGTTCCAATGCCAGACCACCACCGAGATTTAAAGTTACTATGGTAATAACTAAGCTATAATGAAGCCTAATTTGTCCAAACCTCGACCACACTGTCCCAAGCTATGGAGTATGCGTTATTCGATATTGGTGCTCCTCTCTCTCACACACACCAGAAACTCAGACCGTTTTGTCGCACGACAACGGCCACATGTCCTATTGTTAGCAACATTAAATGAGATCAATAGATATTTGTCCGTTGGCCTTTTGGCGTGCTAGCTAGACAGCCAGGTAGGAGGAACTTATGCTCACTCACCGGAACGCTACTAGCATGGTCCTTCCTTTAGTCGCCAGATGTGCATGATTTACTGCCGCCAAGTCAGTCTAGCGTCGAAGCTCTGCCAGTCACAGGCGACACTGAAAGACAATTAATCCGTGTTTCGTGAGGATTTACTTAAACTATACGTACACAGGTGTGGCTGCATTCTTATACACGTCACAATCACAAGCTCGGCCTCTGTGGTGGAGATTCCAGACTGCAGTCTCTCGAAGGGCAGTTAACTCTGCCAGTTAAAAAAAAGTATTATCTATTCTATTAGGCCGTTTTGTTAGAGCTACGACATGTTGAGTGGATTTTTATCTCAGACGGAAACTGATATATTCTTTCAGTCAAAGAAAAAAGTATATGCTATTACTACCGAAACAAATCACAGATTACGCGACTTTGCGTGTGAACTCAAAGCAGGCGGGTATTTAACGCCTCATGATTGAACAAGCTTCAGACAAATGCAGTGTTGCATGACACAATTCCTAGGATTCAAGACACTGTGGCGTAGACAGCTTATGAGATGACACCTGAGTTCGCTCATTAAATAATGAATGCAGTGGGCACTCCTAATTTGCGCACGGGCCACGAGAGAAAAAATAAATTTTTCTTCGTCCGCGCCCAAACTCCTGGGAAAATGTTCTTACCTTCGTGTGCACTGATTCCAACGTCCAATAAATTAAAATAAATCATTTGGGATTCCCGTTTTAAAATCAAACAAAAAAATAAGAGAAAGAAACAAAAATAATTAATAGTACGGCCATGTACTATTGATTGCTTGTTCGGGCTACTCTCTATAAATGCTGATATGGTTGAGTAATCCTTGCAGCGTGCGTGCGTGTGTGTAATTCCCGTGCTAATGCGTGTATATAATTGTATGTGAGTAAAACTGTTTTCCTGACGAAACGTTTGGTAGAAACGACGTGGGGCCGTCTAATGCGTATATATAATTGTATGTGAGTAAAACTGTTTTCCTGACGAAACGTTTGGTAGAAACGACGTAGGGCCTACTAATGCGCGTGGAACAACGACGGTAAGATATTGTACAGCAAATGTACCTTAAAAAGACAGTATTGATCGAAAGTTGCCATATTTGTTGACAACGAGACCGAGGCTGTACAAAGAAACAAATTAACAGTGGTTACCAGCGAAAGCAAACTGGTTTAAGCATAAATACTAAAGTGGAGCTAGTGAAACATTTCACACACAGTGATTCTTCATTTATAAACACCTGAGTGCTCTGATTGAAATACAATGCGTATGTGTGTGTGTGCGTGTGTGTGTGTGTGTGTGTGTGTGTGTGTGTGTGTGTGTGTGTGTATTGTGTGTGTGTGCACCGCTGTGAAAAGTGACGGTCCTATGAATGAGATTTCTGTCTGTAACGTGATAGTACCTAGACACTTTCAGTGTGTGGGAATAAATATAAAATGTTGAAACGACACTGCGTAGACAATACCTAGACCTTAACGGGTTAAAATGAGAGAAAATAGAAATGTCTTACAGGATATAAACAGTGCAGAGAAAAGTAAATTTATGAATACAAACTGTGTTGATTTTGCCGTTTATATATATATATATAAGTGTGAATGCAGGAGGAGGGAAAGACGAGAAAGAATAAAATGTTATTTGACTACCCCCTCGCTGCTTACTTGAAACTTACACCGTTTCTCACTCTCACGTACGCACATTTAAGAACAGTTACAAAGGACACACAACAAATGACTACGTCACACACCTGCTAAACGTAGATAATATTTAATATAGCTCTAATTCTAGTTCTCTTTGTGAACGTGGTCCCTATAGCATACCTGTACATAATGGGACGAGAAATGGAGAGTCAATAATTATAATTTTAAGAAATTTAATAAAGAAAGTGAAGTTAAATAAAACAGAAATAACGAGATAAATATATCGGCGAATCAAAATAAAATGTGGGTCAATGTCATCATTATTGATTGAGGATATTAGTGAACATAGTATTGTGTAAACAATAGCAGAGTCAATAAAAATGACAAAATCTTTTTGAGTGATCTGTTTAACTTATCTTTGGACCAGAAGAAAGCCTATCCATCAGCTAACAACAGCACTGGCATGCTATTTCTAGTTCCTGTGAATGAAGACATGGCTTGACTCTTTAGCGTGGACCAACATTGAGTAAATGTGGCAAGGGGGGGGGGGGGGCACAAGTCCTTTCTTGGCTGATGTCCCCTCTTACAAGGTTAAGTGGAGGGTAGATGTAATAGTTAAATAAGCAGCCTTTCTTTACATGGTCAGCCCGTACAAATTGTCAGACTGGAGATAAAATTAATAATATTTCTCCCTATGCCATATTGCTTATAATTGTGAATCAATGTGACATCCCTCTCACTCATTCAGACACTTTATATAGAGATGAGAAAAGCTGGGCAAAACTCTCTCACTCATTCAGACACTTTATATAGAGATGTGAAAAGCTGGACAAAACTCTCTCACTCATTCAGACACTTTATATAGAGATGTGAAAAGCTGGACAAAACTCTCTCACTCATTCAGACACTTTATATAGAGATGAGAAAAGCTGGACAAAACTCTCTCACTCATTCTCGCTTAAAAATCTTAATTAATATTTATTAATACAAAGCGATATATAAACAATAGGCATATAGTAAGCTGTACAAGGAAAATAAAGATTAGTTTCATAATTAGCTAGAGAAACCATGATACTGACCTTTGCTGGCAATAAATCACTGAATTATAAAATCCAGGTATTCCAACAAGTCCATAGACTCATAACTATTCAGTCTGGAAAATATACTATAGGAGATAACTCTCTATAGGAGATGTTCTTTGTGGGTCGGGAAGGCAGTCTAATTTTAGATTTCTCGAACGCGCCTATTTAAATATTCTTGCATGTGTTGCCCAGATTTTAGCCTACCCTAGTTGACATGTTTTGCATCCAGTCTAAGTGTACTTCGGCCAAGGGATGCTGTCCACTCCTACCGACAATGAGACTTTAGGTAAACCTGCAGCGGCCGGAGCAAGAACTCAAGACTAAGTTTAATTAAAGTGTCAGAGTTGAAACTACTACTTTAGAAAGATTTAAAGTAATGAAGATAAAACTATTATTACTATTTAAATTATTATTAAATTAAAAATAATATTATTAATTAAGGTATCTTCAATTTTAATAACTTAATAAAATTTTGTGAAGGCCACATTGATACTGAAATATAATTTTTAAAGTGACAGTGGCTAGACAGGCATTCAAAATGTAAAGAGATTAACTATTAAAATAAAAATTGTAATGTTGGAAATATAAAACATAACACAAATTCGACAAACTAGAACTACTGTGTGCAAAAAGAAAACATGACACTATAATGCTAGAAAGAACAATAATGTGACACTAGTTAAAACAGATAATTTGTGTGTATGTATGTGTATCTGTGTGTGAGTATAGCAGTACATGCACAATTATTATAATAGAAAACGTTATATCTTATAGTGTGGTGTTGTACTATATTAAGAGTGTGATAATTTCCATTTGTAATATATTAAGAGTGTGATAATTTCCAGTTGTGTTGTATTAAGAGTGCAATAATTTCCAGTTTTATTGTATTAAGAGTATGTTAATTTCCAATTGTATTGTATTAAGAGTGTTATAATGTCCTGTTTTACTGTATTAAGAGTGTGATAATTTCCAATTGTATTGTATTAAGAGTGTTATAATTTCCAATTTTACTGTATTAAGAGTGGTTATAATTTCCAATTGTATTGTATTAAGATTGTGATAATTTCCAGTTATACAGAAACAAAGATTAGAGAAAATACTGAAATTATAACGACGCGACATGACATAGCTCTTGTGCAGGTTAAAATAACACTATAGCTCTAGGATGAGGACACTGCGAACACACACAAACACACACAAACACACACAAAAATCGCTCTTTGGAAGGGTGTTGAAGGATTATGATGGAGTACTTTACATCAGACGGTTAGTGCACAAGAGAAAATATGATGTGGTAACATTTCTGAACAGTGATCAAGTTTCTAATTCTAACTTTGATTATTAGAGTCAGTACGTATACACCGTGTCATTACGTAATATCCGTGCACCTTATTTGCGATACCACCGAGTCAAAAAGACTGGCAAAATAGCGTGAGACAATATCAAAACAAAAACAAAAAAAGAAGGAAAAACAGCGCTACCTAACTGTTTTGCGCCTGGTTGGTGTGGCGATCTAATCTTTGTACTGATCGCAGGATCGATTCTTAAACCTGAACCTTTCACACTCCGTGGAGAATACAGCCAGAAATAAGGGCAGAAAGAAAGAAAAAATTAGTGCACAACTTCAAATATAGGGCATTATCTAACACACACACACGCACGCACGCACGCACGCACGCACACACACGCACACATATATACCAAAAAGACCAACAACAAAAAATGGCGTGCACAAAATTAGAGTCTGCGTTTGACAAAAGAAAAAAATGTCATCAAATGTTGTACATACCTCGAAATTCGATCATGATCTGGACTACATACCACTACGTATGTACAAAAGTAAGAGGAGAAAAAAAATACAAATGTATGGCATTATCTCGCAACAATGACGTAGTCAGTAGTTATGCTTCCATACTAAGCTAAGAAAATGGTATTTCGATGTCTTTTTTTTTTTTTTTTTATCTTGGTTACTCCACCTTTCCCGTTGAGGGAGTACTTTAGTGGAGAGAGGTTAGAGAGGGCGGGCTGTTCGTTTAAATCCCCTTCACCAATGTATTATTTCGTTTTAATTATCTTTTTTATTATTACTGTTTTTATAACTCAACAACTGCCTTGCGGTAGCTGTGCATGGATCAGTTATATTTTATCTATTGTGTTAGTGTCTGCTGTGAAGTCTATGAGTGCTTTGTGTGTCTGTATTTCGTGTTGTTTTGGTGAGTAGAGTGTTGCTGTTAATGAATAGCATGTCTGGTGTGCTATTTGAATTTGAGTGTTGTGTGATGTGCCTGTGTGCAGTTGCCATAGTAGACACAGCAGGCAGGTGAGCAAAATACACAGAGAATGGCGCACAACACGGCCATAAGCGCAATCCAAATCACACAAAAGTACAGAACAGTAACAGAAAAAAATAACACCAGACCTCCCCTCCCCGCAACAAACTCAAAATACAATACCACCATTATAAGCTAAGAAGAAGAACAAAAATAAGACTGCTTGTGTAGGCATTTTGTCAAAGTAATGAAGTGATTGATATTCATGCAGGAAAAGAAGACTACCTATGTATTGTAGGACATTATTTAGAAATAGTGACGCGATCTGTATTAGTGCTGATATACAAAGCTCAGGAAAAACCAGACTGCAAATATAGGATATTATTTAGAAATAATGACGCGATCATGATTAAATGACGTAATAAGCATTACCGACCTGCGAGATCTATTCTTGAACCTGAACCTTGTGTTATTTTCTATGAGCAGGAAGTGAATAGACAACTTATTCCTAACTTGCATGCAAAATATTTCACTTGCTTTAAAGTAGTTTTGATGTGTTAGTGGCTTTTAAGTACCGCGTGCAGTAATTTTAGGTGACGAAAATAACGAATGAATCTGAACCTCCACAAGGGTTACATTTGAAGATTTATTTTTTTTCTTCTGTCAAACGCAAAAGTTGATTTTGTGCAAACATTCTTTGTTTTGGTTTGGGCACTGTGCACTAAAGAAATTTTGGGGAAGGAAACAAGATGGCGTATACAAAACCCTCATTTTTAAGTTAAAATGGGTCTTGCACTTCATATTTACAGTATTAAACTATGCAATCATTTTAAGTTAAAATGGGTCTTGCACTTCATATTTACAGTATTAAACTAAGCAATCATTTTAAGTTAAAATGGGTCTTGCACTTCATATTTACAGTAAACCATTTGAACCAAGTAGAATTAAATTATAGAGTGATGTAATTGTTTCCTGCAAACCATTGGTTATGGGTTGTTACTATTGAGATCTATGTTGATAGATTATATGAATGTGAAAATTAAACTAGTATTGTCATGGTAACCCGGGCCGGCATGCACTCAGTTATTGTGCGTTAGGATTACTAGTTGACAAATATTGTTTCACAAATGCACCAGAACTACCCACCCACCCCTTAGTTCTTCAGTCCTCAATTACTGACGGATAATTTAACCTTGTAAAGACAACCATCCAAAATTAACTGCTTTCAGCCATGGTTCACGACACAGAAAACAGGATTAAGTTTATCCTGAAACACACATTATACCATAAAACTGTTTTGTTGTAGTCACGAAATTTTAGTCTCGTAAAAAAAAATGGTGGCATGAGAACTGCATAAAATATAGATCATTGTCACTTCCCGTAAATACAGTCTTTCTGTGTTGCATGTGATTGTTTTGCTTTATTAGTAGCATCAGAGGAACAATACATTTACTGTTGTGATGTTGTAACTGTAACTAATTCACTCTCTCTCTCTCTCTCTCTCTCTCTCTCTCTCTCTCTCTCTCTCTCTCTCTCTCTCTCTCTCTCTCTCTCTCTCTCTCTCTCCATCTATCTATCTATCTATCTCTCTGTCTTTGTACCCCTTCTGTCCGTGTGAAGTTTTGCATTTATTGTGTGACCCATGCGGGATCAGATAGAATGGTACATGACTAGACAGGTCACGGGTCAGCCTAGAAGACAAATGGCCTGAGGAAATGTTCGTGCAGAAAAAAACAAAATCCGACAAAAGGGATTTTCATCAAGACAACGTGCGGATTATTTTACGTCAGTTGGCAAAAGCGCAAACTAATTTGCACCCAGTATATGCGGGAGTTGGAAGGGGGGGGGGGAGAGGATATTGAAAATTACAATTTCCTCAAATTGACAAAGTGACCTGCATGGTATTTCTGATATGCATACCAGTCTAGGTAAGTTTAAGAAGTTCATTCATGATTTCTTTGCATATCAGCCAGGGTGACTTTAAGTGATCCATAACTATATTCTTTGCATAGCAGTCCGAGTAATTGAAAAAATTAAAGTGATCCATTACTATATTCTTTGCATAGCAGTCCGAGTAATTTAAAAAGTTAAAGTGATTCATAACTATATTCTTTGCATAGCAGTCCGAGTAATTTAAAAAATTAAAGTGATCCATTACTATATTCTTTGCATAGCAGTCCGAGTAATTTAAAAAATTAAAGTGATCCATTGCTATATTCTTTGCATAGCAGTCCGGGTAGCTTTAAAAAGTTAATTATTGAATTCTTTGCATATAAGCAAGGGTAACTTTAAGAAGTCCATTACTAAATTCTTTGCATACCAGTCTGAGAAACTTTAGGAAGTCAATTACTGAATTCTTTGCATGCCAGTCCGGGCAACTTTAAGTGGTCTATTATTAAATTATTTACCAGTCCGGATAAGTTGAAAACTTAAAGTGGTCCATCACTATATTCTTTGCAAACCAGTCCAGGTAACTTAAAAACTTAAAGTGGTCCATCACTATATTCTTTGCATACCAGTCCAGGTAACTTAAAAACTTTAAGAAGTCTTTTTGCTATATTTTGTGCACTGTAATCATTGCATTTTCACTAGAACTATTCTCATCGTGTTGTTAGCTAACGGGTGTTCAACGTACTGTCAGTTCGAGCGTCAGATTGTATATTTCAAGGTATTGTCTTTGGGATCAGTGAAAAACTGTAATAAATCATGTTTGCTAAGAATAAAGTCACCATGGTGACAATGTGCTACTAATGTTGCGTTTACACGAGTAGTCACGAGTAGTCACGAGTAGTCACCATCAAATCTAAATGACCGATCATCAAACTGGGATGGGAGTAGGTGGGGAATACCACGGCCTCCTGTCAAACAATCGACATAATACTTTGAAAATAGTTTAGTAAAAAATGTTGCTTTTGTTTAAGAGTTGTCTTCTCTTGTGTACTATGAAATATAGAACAGTATCGTCATTATTTCGCATAGTGTTCGATTCGAGAAAATAAAATAGTGCCTACAACAATTGCTTTTCCAGGTACATATGTTGTCACTTATGTTTCTTTAATACATGTATGATAATGGAGCATTCAATGTTTATGTTTGAAGGGGAAAAAAGTATCGAATCGAGATGCAATTAGGAATACATGTATTTCTGTCCTAACCTACACGTGAATTGTAATTCTTTGTGATTATTTAAGATTTTGTCCCCTTTTTTCTCATTAAATCTAATCTGAACCTTCTTTTTGAATGCGTTCCAGTGTATTGCTTTTTGGCCTGTGTCCAGACGGTGTTGTGTTCTGAGTTCAAAGTGCAGTCCGCCTCCTCATTTAAGAGTTAGTGTAGACACCAAAACAAAGTGCAGCCCGCCTCCTCAGGTAAGAGTTAGTATAGACACCTAAGTACAGCCCGCCTCCTCAGGTAAGAGTTAGTATAGACACCAAAGTGCAGCCCGCCTCCTCAGGTAAGAGTTAGTATAGACACCAGTTCATAGTGCACGTCTACGGTTTTTAGAAATTATCATTTATAAAATATATCTTATTACGATTTTGAAATATATTTTAATAAAGCACCTGTGTCGAGACTGTTTACCTGTGAACGTTTGCATATGAGCTGCGTACGTTTCTATATTATGTTCAAAGGGAGGTAAAATAAAATGGAAGTGATACCACTTTTATGACTATTATAATTGAGCGTTTGTACGCATTATACAATTTCTACATTTAAATTAAAGTGTTTTATAGATAGAAGTTTTACGAAGATATAGGCCTCCTATTTCCTTTGGAAGGTGATTACCTTATTATAAGAATTTTTTTCAAAATTGTAGTTTTCAATGACACTCTATTTCCATTTGAGTGATTTCAAATTCTGCCCTTATCACAAATGCCCAGAGTCGTAATGGATTATCGCGCTTACCCGCCCTTGCCAGCGCATACACTCTATGGAAACAGATTGATGATAACAAAGGAAGATCACTCGTTTTACTTTTTAAACTTTTGCTACGTTCGTGGCAAAATACTTCTACGAGCTTCGCCTCGAGTGAATAAACTATTACGAGACATTATTACGTTAAGTTTCTTTATACGAGGATTCAAATCATGACACATTTTCCATTGTTGTAGTCTTCATACTGTACAAGCCTCGTTCTGGCAGAAATTGAACACCGATAACCTACTGACTTCTCAGTCTTTCTGTCCCCAACATTCGATCTCAAGGAAAAGTCTATGAAGACCACGTTAAGTAAATGACTTAATGATCATCAGTACGCAATCGAATGAGATGAAGAGTTTAAAACTTTGTAGGAGTTAGTTTGTTAATAAGAAAATATTAAACACTTCAGGGTGTTGCTGCTTTTTCGTTATTGTCTTTACGTCAAGGCGAGACGGAACAATCTCGTTCATGGGTCAAGTGCTCCACTTGGCATTTCACCCTTGACCTTACGCACTTCAACCACACCTCTCCTTGCGCAAATCGCAGGCTTAGGTTGGGTAATTTACATTTCACGCGTTCTGACAGCTATGTGAGTCAGATATATCGTGTGAAAACGTGGGAATCAAGATTAATAAACAATTTTCTCAGCAATTCATCACACACCTTTCATTCTGAGGCGGAGAGCGAAATACACGAATGCCATAAATATATTCTATATTCCGGTTTTACAGCGTGATGACTATATCCTTTTGCTGCATATTATATCAGTATGCATTGTTTATTCCCAATGCAAACATTAAACTTCTTTTCTTTATATGATTATCTTCTATGCAGTTTAAACTGTGCCGTCTTAATGCAAGGGCACGCTGGACAGTTGCCTAGGGTGCGTGGGGGACATGCTAATATATGTTTGTTGTGACTTGTATTCTTGTGAGTAGATGTGTAGGTAGGGTCCAGTGCTCTGCTTTGCCCGTTGGCCTATAATGCTGTTAAGACGGCCCTGAGTACAAGTATGTTTGTAATCTATACTTTATAACGTATTTTATATAAACATGAAGAAATGTTTGTAACAGATCTGTAAACTATTTGCGCGTAACGTATGTACGTGAGACACTGTGCGTGCGTGTGTGTGTGTAACATATTTCAAAGAAATTAGTCTGTACTTGTGACTGAATAATATATACTAGTTAAAAGGATTACGCGGAATAAGTCAAAAGCGATTACGTCACATAAAGTCATTAACTTTAGCTGCTTATTAAATGGATGGCCGACACTGGTTGTTGCTTATTTCATTACGAATAAAAGTAGCCATGATGTGTAATTAAAAATTTACAAACATATAATTTATTTTATCAAATTTTCTGCGCAACCTCATTAATAATGCACGATACGATTAGGTTCTGATGTAAACGAATTAAATTATGATAATTATTTTACATATTATTTATTATATTTATTATATTATCAATCACTTCAAGTCTTGCGGTGATGTGTTTTCATTCTATAGTATGAGTGAAATGGCCTCACTTGAATCTTGGATGTTCTGGGTTATGTGTATGTTTTTGTCTATGCTCTATAGAAAAGTATGGACCTTTCTATCAAAGTTCTGAGGTATTTATTTCGTGAGCGTGTAAGATATGCTACTAGCCATATTTTGTATGCTTCTTATAGATTTGGTATAATTTTTTAATATTGTGGATCCACAGTTTCATGTAGACCTATTCGTTTTGGGCCACTGAAATATACATTTACAGCCGCCATTAAGGCTGATCAAACATGCGTACATATTTATGACTCGGGTGTGATGACGCATGTAATATATTACATTCCTGACCGCACAATAGAGATATATAAAGCCAGTCTAGACTTGAGTTTGCATGCTTTGTCATTTACTTTTTAATCATGACTGAATCTAGTCTGCGCATATATATCTATTAATTGTTGGCGCTTTTTCTAGCTGTCGAGATAATACAACATTGTGCACACTTGTAGCATGTACATTTTTCTTATTAGGATAGCATGGGTCTCAGTGGAATTTCGTTAATACTGAAAAAGGGTTTACAAAATGGGGGATGGGGTGGTTTAACGTTACCACTGGAGCTTGCGTTGATCATTTCGTCATAAGACGTTATCTGATCTGGAGTGCTCCAGTGGGACCCTACAGCCTCACATTGCGTTCCGAGGTGGAGGGCAGGAGGGCTGGGGGAAGGGGGTGAAAAAAGGACGCACCAATGTGGCGCACACCCTCAACTGCCCTCCGTCGGTGGGTAAAATGGGGTTTAGAGTGTAATTATTACTTGATTTATATTTGCCGTCTTTTCGGAGCCTAGGTACTTTAATCTGTATGTGGAATACAAAATAAAAAAAAAATGAAACGAAATGGTGATGAACAGCATTTACATCTCCTGAAATTAAAATTTCAACTATATATTTTTTTTTAACTGTGTGAAAACAGCAAACTTGCTAGAGATAATATCTGGAAGAAAAAAAAAACAAATGCTCTTGAATAGCCTTCCAAAATGTTTCCAAGGGAGATAATTAAGGGCGACAAAAATTCTACGGTTCTTGTTTCTGGATCCTAACACGTGAAGGCGCTTTGACATTTGCTTGCAAAACTAAGCAAACGTACATACTTTTAGAATGCAGTTACGTCTGTTTAACATTTACATTCGCTTTGTGATTTTAAATTAACAATTTTTAAAGAGAATAAATAATTTTGTGCTCTGTTTTGGCGTGAATTAAACATAGTTACGATCTCTTTCAAAATTTCACAATGTTTTGGAATGTACTCATGCTGAAGGGTTAATTATATCAAGTGTACTTCATTCGTTACTCCAAAACAACAGCAATGAAGCATCATTACTATGTTTTTAATGTTTAACAAACTTCATGTCTGATTTTTTTTTATGTTGTGCATTTCATTGCTTTGATTTTATTTTTTTAAGTGAGAGGGGAGTTCATTCGTTCAAAAGATGGATACTACCTTACTGAACAGACTTTTTAAATAACTGCAGAGTTATTTTTTTGAGCACAGCAAACGCGGAGATAGATATTCAAGGTATATTAAAGCCAGGTATAAATAGCACAAGGTGATTATGTATGATGCTTACAAAGGGTGCCACAACCCGATCGTTAAACTGAGCAATATTTTCTTATTTTTGTGTGTGTCCCGTTTTACCTCTGAAGCGTTATTCTAATGGGATCTATAGCCATCAATAAACAGTTTATAGTCTAACTCCCTAAACAAAGACGCTACTGAAGTCAGTTCAAGGCATTTGTCCCTGTCTTGTGAATTGTGTCATGCTTGTTCCCGTCCTGTGGATTTTGTCATGTTTATCCCTGTCCTGTGGATTGTCACGTTTATCCCTGTCCTATGGATTGTGTCATGCTTATATCTGTCCTGTTGATTGTGTCATGTTTGTCCCTGTCCTGTAGATTGTGTCGTGTTTATCCCTGTCGAGTGGATTGTGTCGTGTTTATCCCTGTCGTGTGGATTGTGTCATGTTTATCCCTGTCCTGTGGATTGTCATGTTTGTACTGGTCTTGTGAATTGTCATGTTTACCCCAGTCTGTGGATTGTTACGTTTATCCCTATCTCGTGGATTGTGTAATGCTTGTACCTGTCGATTGAATTGTGTCATGTTTATCCCTGTCCTATGGATTGTTACGTTTATGCCTATCTCGTGGATTGTGTCATGTTTGTACCTGTCTTGTGGATTATTTCACGTTTGTCCATGTCCTGTGGATTGTTACGTTTGTCCCTGTCCTGTGGATCGTATCACTTTATCCCAGTCCTGTGGAATTTATCACTTTATCCCTGTCCTGTGGGCTGAGAAACGCAATCTAACATGGTGCAAGTTTAATTATCTTTAAGCGGAGTTGTACTCTTGTTTTTGTATACAACTGGCATGATGATATTACAACCTGAAATATGGACACAAGTAAGGGTTCCTTGTTATCTTCACCTCTTTCTCAGTAAAATCATACAATTTAATTTAATTTAATAATAGATCATTTAAGTGCTTGCATGAATCTAGAATTCATTATCAGATTCCATTCTGTTGTCCACGATACAAATAACTGGAAATAATTTTACAGATTCGCAAAAGTATACACCAGTTTTTATCATTACATTTCACGGATGAGCAATGTATTTTAATTAAAACACTTTTCTTTAAGTGCAGAAAACGTTTTCTTTAAATCTGTGTATGTTGTTTTTCTCTTCCCCACGCTGTTTTTTTGAACTCTGTTGATTTTGAGATGTTTTATAATTTTGATTAATTTATTGTCAAGGTAAAGTTGCAATATGCAATGCATCTATTTCTTTCTTTTGTCGTCACTGCCATGTATATCTCTGTTTAGAATATACAGTACTAGGTATTAGGTCAAGAAATATAAAATAAAAGCTATCCTTGAGAAAGTACTGATCTTACATTGTTCTGATGGAAGGTTACAAAGTTTTTAATTTAACATCTATAAATAAAGATAATTTTTGTTTGTTTTGACATAGATAGATAGATAGATAGATAGATAGATAGATAGATAGATAGATAGATAGATAGATAGATAGATAGATAGATAGATAGATAGATGGATAGATGGATGGATAGATGGATAGATAGATAGATATAGATAGATAGATAGATAGATAGATAGATAGATAGATAGATAGATAGATAGATAGATAGATAGATAGATAGATAGATAGATAGATAGATAGATAGATAGATAGATAGATAGATAGATAGATAGATAGATATTAGTAAATGCTGTTAAATGAAAAATCTTACGTTAATGTTGTCGCTGTAATGTAAATATGCACTTGTTAAAAATCTTTATCTGTGTTGATAACTACACCAATTGATAACATCTCTCTCACACTCACTTAATATAGTGGCAATTAATAGCGGTGCCAACTACTTTTACGAACGATAAAGATACGATAATGGTGATGGAGTTCTAAAAAAATATATATATAATTATAGGGTGTGGCCTTTTTTCCTGCTTTGCATTGTAATCGAGCACTAACATTCGTCAAAGTTATAGTCATGACATACAACACCCTCGTCTGATACAAACTGACAGATGAAAGTAAACGTTATGCAAATGAATCTGTCACTTTGGGTTGTTTAACGCCTGACCCAATGCATGACAGGAATAAATCTTGAATAAATTCTGACGTCACAAAACTAGAGAACATTGCATATCTACTTTAAACCTTTTATAAAGAAGTACATTACTTTCAAATAACTTTTATTATTTAAATTTCAAGATTAAAACACGATATGTACACGATGCTATTCCAGCAGGTTAAGAAAAATAAAATTATTTTTAATAAAATCAGTAAATAATTTATTACAACCACCTTTTTCACTAGGTGCTGTTCCAGCACTAATATAAATGGGAGAGAAGAGTCAGAAAATCACTAAAAGTATTGTCTTTCCGTCTGGTTGATGGCAGCAAAGATAATTCAATCGCAGCAGATTAATGGTTCAGAATAGAATGTTAACCGATTGTTTAGACTTTGGGGGCGTTATCAGCAGTTTCAAAATCGATGTCGAAGGATAGATGCTTGCCATTGAAGTTTTCTTCAAAAATAGCAAAGAGTTGGGGAGGGGGTGATTATGTGTGAACTTTTTAAATTTATTTAAGAGTTGGAGTTGGTGTATTTTTAAAATTAATTTAAGAGGTAATTGTTTAAAATTTAGCTAAGAGTTGGGGACGGGAGAATTATGTGTATTTCTTTAAATGTAGTTAAGAGTTGGGGGTACGTGTGTATTTTTCAATGTAGCTAAGTGTGTGTGTGTGTGTGTGTGTGTGTGTGTGTGTGTGTGTGTGTGTGTGTGTGTGTGTGTGTGTGTGTGTGTGTATCTGTGTAATTTTAAAATTTAGTTAGAGTTGTGAGAATTATTATGTGTGAATTATTTTAATGTAGTTAAGATTGGGGGTGAATTGTGTGTGGATATTTTAAATTTAAGAGTTAAGAGTTGGAAAGGGTATTATGTGTGGATTTTTTAAATGTGTTATTTGTTAAAGAGAACCTTATATATTTTTATAAGTTATAATTAATACAGACTAACAAACAAGATATTATATCAAATATTAAAGATTTTTCATAGAGACTTATTTCTTGTTTTAATATGATAATTACTTCCATAATTTCGACCAGTGCAGTTTTAAACTTATTTTCACGAGTTTTAATGTGTGTATTTGTAGAGTTAATGTATGCATTTGCAATCAGACATCCCTTGCATCTAAATATTCTACATAAAATACCTTCTACCCAACTACTTACCCGTCTATTAAATCCAGCCGTGTGAGCCGGCATCACCCGGGTAAGAATTAACCAAAGTAGTGACGCGGTCCTCTGCATCTGGCGTTTCTTTTGATGACTAGCCATTGTCTCCCTGCACATCGTGACGAAAATAAATATGGCTGCCTAATCGTGCAGAACTAGTCCGGATGAAAGTGTTGCACCCAAAGATATCAGATGAGTCCAGACGAAAGCGTTACGCCCAAAGTTACCGGACAAATATGTTCGAAAATGTGGTAAAGGTATAAAACAAATCCGGATGAATGTGTTACACCAGCTGTCGTAGAAAAAATCCGGACAAGTTGTCTGTCCGACCATAACTCATACAGAACGGCTTCAAATGACACTTTCAATTACAAAACAAATGATCTTTTCGAAACCCGCGTTTTGCTAACGTTAAGCTATTTAATCCTATACATCATTTACTCACAATTCCAGTTGTTGAGCTTACAGATCCATGAAATATCTAGCAGCGAACATTTTTCTGTCGAACTTGACCGGTTAATATGAATAGAAGAGTGGAGTTTACTCTAATTAGAGGTACACTTTCATAATTATTGTCTCTCTACATAAACTACTCACAGCAGTGTAATTGACATACATCTTACAAGAGCGGGGCAGTGACTTCCCCTTATCTTTCGCCTGGACATTAAATGAACATGTTTAGCTAACTGCAGTGAAGAGATTCCCGGGAGTTGGGGAACAGGAAACTCGCTACGACATGCATACGTTGTCCAACGTCATGGAAACAATAACATGAAAAAGCCACCAGCAACTGTCAAAATTGACGCCCTTCTTGGGTTAATTCAGAGCGAAAGTTAAACAGGGTAAGGGGAAAAGCGGGAGACGTAACACCATGATACATCACTGTCATCTTCATGGAGAACGGTTAGCGCGCTTCTCAACGTAAATGCACAATACAATTCAATTCCTTTTTTCCCCGCAAGTGAATCTTTCTAAACAGGCAACTTTTCAATTGTTAAATAAGCATTATACGGAAGCAGGAGTTAAGTCCCTCAGAGTGTTTATGCATATTTACAGATAATATGTATTATGACGATGCATATGTTATCGTGGAGTAAGTACTTAAAGTGTTAGTTTACACTGTATAAAATAAAATGTTAACACCGAATGTTCTGTCTTACTCTGTGATGTCTGCACGCAATCATATAAGTGTACCAAAAGATATAACTTAGTAAGATTGTCATGTTTTTTTCTTCTTCAAATTAAATGAGGGCGCTTCCGGCTTACGCTGATTTCGCGCCAAAGTTTAACGGGATCGAGTGGAGTGCTGTGGGATTGGGGTGGGTGGGGGTGCAGAATTAAGGGGCTAGCCGTTTGCTAAACCTTTGGGTTCATTCGAATTTTTGTTGTTGTTTGTTATGAGTTTATTTATTTTTTATATTCAAACTGCCTATCTACTTTACGGGTTATTTTTAGGACGTACCGACATGTATCGTATGAAACATCATGCTATATAGGTCTAAGATGGTAAGCTCCGATAATTGGGGTGGGTTGGTATATATTATTTAACGAGTGCATTCTATGTACACAAAAGTAGGTCTTATAAAATAAAATACTTTTGGTTATGTTGCTTTTCGTTTCTTAATTAGTTAAATTTTTTATTAAATAATTTAATTGTTTGTTTGTTAAATAGTTAAATTGTTTGTTAATTCATTATTTAAATTTGTTTTTTTTAATTAGTTAGTTAAATTTTTCGTTAATTCAGTAGTTAAATTTGTTTGTTAATTAGTTATTTAAATTGTTTGTTAATTAATAATTAAATCGTTTGTTAATTTGTTTGTTTTTTGTTAGTTATTTAAATTGTTTGTTTGATTGCTTGTTAATTAGATATTTAAATTGTTAATTCGGTAATTAAATATGTTTGTTTGTTAATTAGTTAGTTAAATTGTTTGATTTTAATTAGTTAGTTAAATTGTTTGTTTGTTAATGTATTTGTCCATTCATGTATTAGGTAGTTAGTTAAATATTCATTTTGTCGTACAATTATGGGACACTATTAATTTCCATTCCAATCTTTCAATCTAGTAAGCAAAGCAACGATCAAGGACCAGTGATTGGAGTGAACAATTCATTATAAACATTACAGATAAAAAATCGTTTTTTCTTTTCTATTTTATTTTATTTCACATTCGTTTACCTACAAGAACACTTAATAATTCAGTTGCATAATTAATGATAGCTATATTAATAAATGTTTCTATTACAACGATACTAATTATAACCATATTACTGTTGTAGAGTATAATTAATCATTAATTTAGATAAGTAGTTTATTACAGTTTTTACCTGGCCTTTCGCAAACCGTCAACACAAGATTTGTAACTGTAGTTTTGCTGTGCTCCTGCCAAGCTTAGACGAAACGGTTTTTGGTGTGTGATGTCGGAAAACATTCATTTGGGATAAAACAAAGTAACCAGAACTGATACATTTAGAACTTAAATTGTTTTTGCTGTTATCCTTTCATCGTCATATTTTTAGCACCAGATATAATAATAAATCATCGGCCATTGTTTAATCGATTCTTCTAGCAGCAATGACGAGTACATTGAAAAATGTCGTAAAAAATTGTCCTACAAGCATTCTTCCTCTTTTTTTAAAAAATTAAATTAAAAATATGAGTCTTTGAGGAGTCCCACATTAAGCAAGATTTATAGTTCTTCGAGAAGAGTTCATTTCCTTGACTAGAGTAAAGCTCTTTTGCAGTTTGAGTTAATTCATCCTTAAACCGCTAAAAGTGCGCAGAAGTGTACACACTGCACACCTCAGTAGCTCTGCTGCGATCGTCGCACGCACACACGGATGGGGAAACACTGTCTTGGGAGTGTTTGGATTTTTTCAAAGAGTCGCCGCACCTGACGCCCAGCCGGAGAGACAGCATGGTCAGCACACGACGAGTGGTGACGTACGAAATAAAGACGAGGACACCTTGGCCGCCATTGGCGAGAATGGAGATGTACCGGAGCCACTCGAGGTCAAGGCCTTCCGCCAGCAGCGACAGTCCCCACATGGCGCCTGTCAGAACGGACAGACGAACGCATACGTACACGCACTGTTGTAGCTCACTCTCTTTGTCTGGGTTGGCGTTAGTGTGCAGTTTGCGGACTTGGCTGATGCGGTGGACCGTGAGACCGAATAGTACTAAGTTAAAGACGACCACCGCAGAGATGGGGAGGACAACTCCTACTCCCACGAGAAACGGTGAATCCAGGTAGCACGCATACTTACCGTAACCAATCGAATCGCCCTCGGAATACAAGGGCGACGTCAGAACCACTAACATCACGACCAAAGACGGAATAATAGTCGTTATGACGACGTTGAGAGCAAAGTTGGTGTAGCGGTTGGTAGACGTGATGTACGTCTTGGCCGAAAAGGCACGGAACATGTGTACAGAGCAAATAGCCGTCCAGCAGAATGTGCTGAGCCAGGTAAAGTGCAGAATAATGCCTAACGACACACACCAGAAACCAGTCACCTGGTTGTTTGAAGCGAACAACACCGCGATCTGGGCCACAGCCAGCGCTATGCACGTGCCCATGACGTTAAGTCCCGGCTGCGTGCGCAAAGACGGAAGTAGAAAGTATACAAAGAGCGTAAGGGCGAGGCAGGCCACAGACAGGGAGATGGCCACCATGGACATAGCATACTGCAAAATACCCACTTCAGTTCGGAGTCTTTTGACCGCCGAAGTGTTTCCCAGTGCTTCAAAACAAATTCGGATCTTGTCCTGAGTTTTGCATGCGTTTTGCACATCATTTACTTCCACTTCGTGTCCGTTCATTCTTAGGACTGCATTCCGATCACCTTTGTCTTCCCTGGTCATTATTATTTCAATCTCAGAAATATCAAACTCTACGAAAGCACAAACCAGTGACGGTAGGAGGTCTATTTTTTGTGATTCTTTAAAAGATGTCGACATACCGAAATCCTCTCCTCCGTCGTAAACGAATGTTTTAGTGAAAACAATGTATTGATCCGTTATTTCGGTGCTAAAGATATCAGAAGATCTGTGCAAAACCACCTTATCAGTGGCTGTCATGGAGACAGTCCAGTCGGCCATCAGCAAGTTGGCAACAAGAGATTCTTCAACTTTGTCTCTGGTTTTCTTGACAGAAGCTGTCAGTTGACCTGACAACCTGACGTCAGATTCATCCATGGGGTCACACAGAGTCGTGGACGAGTTTCCATTAAGAACATCAACGGTCAGTATGTAATGGGAAACCAAACCCGATGTTTTCTCGATGAATTCGCTTTGAATGGCAGCGATTAACGTTATGCAGTTGTTTCCTTGTCCCGTAGAATTATGGGGCCGCGTTTGCATTGGTTTGAGAGTCATGGTAAATTTATAAACAAGGCCCCGGATCTCAGGTATAGCAGTCTGGCAAGTGTTGTTTGTGTTGTTCAAGATCTTGCCAACATGGCAGGAGATGTTTCGACATTCATCCTGAATAAAAATACCGGTGAGAAATGTATATGAAATCAATAGTACTTCACACACACACACACACACACACACACACACACACACACACACACACACATGATTATGATCTCTAAGATTTCCAAATGTAAAGTCTTATATACACGATCAGTTTTAATTTACTTATTTCACTGTATCTTTGGAAACATACTTGTCTTGTGAAAGGTCACGTGTCGATTTCAGTATGGCTTTTAATAAATTACGATGTGCATTTTTATTTCTGATTTAAAACTAATAACATAACTTTTGATTTGGTATTGTCTTTTTACTGCAGTAATAAATAAAATCTGATAAACTTCCGAACATATTTAACAATAAATTTATAGCCTTTGAACATTCGTTATTATTACTTTTAGTAGGAATAGTAGTGATAATTTATTGAAAGTTGAATTAAAAATATGTTGCATTTTGTCACAAGCTAATGCCGACCAACTCTCTACTTGAATTGAAATGTACACTTTCTCTTCTGTCTATAAATAAATACATAAAACATTCATCCAGATACTCGCGTGTACACACACTAACGCACACATAGAGACATAAAAAAAATTCTGACCATAAGCTACTTTTTAAAGTATCACATTAAAATGTACAAATTAAAAGTGAATGACATACTTCATCTCAATTCTTACATCTAATGGTTTCCTCAAGATTTACCTCTCTTGGTTTCTGTTCTAAAGTATGCGATTGCCTTCAAACCAAACCAAAGTTTATGGAAACATTAAATCTTGCTACTTATCTTTAAGGGCTTATTTAAAATACTTCATTAAAACATCTATAACTATTTAGGATAATGTGTACTACTAAAAAGGAGAGAATAGAGAACAAACACGTGTACTAGAGACGAAGGAAGAAAGGGAGACAAACACGTGTACTAGAGAAAAAGGAAGAAAGGGAGACAAACACGTAATACTATAGTGAAGGAAAGAATGGAGGACAAACACATTCCAAAAATACAAGCACACTGAGAACAAGACCATTTTAAGACAATGAAACACCGAGGGGTCTGCGATACTCAGTTTGCTAAAGAAATTAAATGCATCACCTCGAGTTTACTGACTGCATAAATTTTTTTTATTTAATTCAAGCGTTCGGAGATTTTTTATTTATTTATATTTTTCGTTGGGTGGGTGACATTGCTTTCTTTAGACCCGTTCTAAATATCCGCAAATTATTGAAAAGATTGTTCAGATTGGAGTATTTATAGTATGTTGTGTATTATTTCAAACATTCAAATGTATAATATCTTCAGATTGGAGTATTTATAGTATGTTGTGTACTATTTAAAACATTCAAATGTATAATATCTTCAGATTGGAGTATTTATAGTATGTTGTGCACTATTTCAAACATTCAAATGTATAATATCTTCAGATTGGAGTATTTATAGTATGTTGTGTACTATTTAAAACATTCAAATGTGTAATATCTTCAGATTGGAGTATTTATAGTATGTTGTGTATTATTTAAAACATTCAAATGTATAATATCTTCGAAACGACGTACTGTGTAAATAAGTCATCATGTTTTCTTTTAACTTAAAATGGTCAGCAAAAGGGAGTTAAATTCGCCATGTTTAACAGCAGTAGAGGGGGGCTCCTAATTTCCTAAGAGAGCAAGGGGTAAAGCTTAGTAATAGCGTCCATTACATCTCAACATTTGCATGTTGAGAGGCAAGGCAGGGAGGTAAAACAGTACGACTGCAATTGTTACACTGGCTGACAGACATTTAAACTTCACTCTCGCCTTTAGAATCCGTTATGGCCGGTTTAGTACAGTTATGGCTACGTGCTATGTAACTTTATTTCAGAATATATTGTGCGTCTTTCTTTCTTTCTTTTCTTAACTGTCATCGTCAAAGTCTACAGAAAGAGATTTTAGATTATAAATGAGAATTATACATTCACTTTCGAGTATAAAGTTCAGAAATCGCCAGAGAAAACTGCCGAAAATGGAAATTTCTAGACATTATGGTTCTGTTTGTTTTAAATGCCAGTACACCAGTCAGCGAGGTAGATTAAGTAAAATGGAGACAAACAGCCTGTTATTATCAAATAAATTAGAACGTCAGACAAAACGACAGTCAGACAGACAGACAGATGGACTGACAGACGGATCGACGGATAGATGGGTGGATGGATGGATAAGCACATTGAAGAAAAGAGAGAGAGATACAGAGAGATGACGGGTGAAAAAGAACCAAAACAATTTGATACTTTGCTGAATGTAAAATGAATGAGGGACTATGCTCAAAATGACTTTATAAATATTTTTTTAAATCGACATTGATGTAAGAATTTAATGGGGGGGGGGGAATAGTGCATTTTGAAAAAGGATTCATAAGTGTGTCACAGAGGTGATGAAGAAATGGTTGTTTGTGTCTATTCGTGTTTAATTGTCTGCGAAATGATTAATAATGTTAATATGGATTTTCTATTGAACTGTGAATTTGCTGCACTATTAATGCAGTGTCGACAGTTATTATAACTTTATACTGAAAAATGGTGACCTACTTTTAGACCATTCCACTGACTTCTGAGACAATTAGCATTTCCGGACTTTGCCTGAGGTTTTCTCGACTTCAAACCGAAAAGCAGCGTGTAAGGGGTGATTGGGATTCCGGTATCTACTTCAAACTCTCCGGTGCTATCATTACACTTGGTCGTAAACTTCGGTTCCACGCCATTGCACATGGCGCAGAAAAGGTTCCCGTAAGTGGCATTGTGTTCTGGACTCCAAACTCGGTAATGAAGATTCTGGAAAGCGAAGCAGTTGGCCTCCACGTCTCTGTCATGGCGCTCCCACCGACCCGTAACGTTGCAGACCGTCGTCACGTTCCAGTGCCACCTTCTGTCGCAGCCTCTGCTCTCCACGCCCTCCGGCGGGATGAGTCTCAGGGTGCAGATGTCGGGTAAAAGTTTTGCCATGGCCAGAATCTCTTCCTCGGACGTGGCCGAGTGAAAGTACTGGAAAGTGTCGCAAAACGCTTTCAGTGTGTACGGCTTGTATGACGTCACATAGTTGCACACTGCACAGTGCTCGTTTTTGTACGTGATGCCCGTGACCTTGTCCGACACTGGGATCTCGACCGTCATGGGGTCTGGTTCTCGGGCACACGTCTCGGTCTCGTTACCTGTCCACTCTGACGGGCACCTCACTATGGACATCGATATTGTGCGGTCCGGCAAGCAGCCGATGAGGTCCTCGAAGTCGCCAGCGATTGGCGGACCGTAGCCAGGGCAACAGGAAGAGAAGACATGGCAAGAGCTGAAGCACTGACAAGGAAAGCACTTCAAAGTTTTGCATTCGGTTCTTACCGCCGCAGCAGCACGGCGAAGACGCAAACTGCCCACTGTTTCTAACACATCGCAGCGCCGTGTACAGTACTCCAGAAGAAAATCTGCTGCCTTCTGGATCGTCCGGTTCCAGACATACGGCCACGTTTCCTCGAGTGCCTCACCGGACTGGACTGACCCAGAGAATGTGGTGACATACGTCGCGGCGCTGCTGTCGCTCTTAGCCACCTTTGCACTCGGCGGTTGAGAAGCGGACGTTCCGCTGGGGAGACTGACAGCATGTTCCTGAAGAACTACAGCGTCGATGCACACACTTAATAAAACGAACACACACAAGCCTTTGTGACGAATTCTGGTCATGATGATTGGCTGTGTTAAGCAAAAGACTACAGAAACACTAGTTAGTTCGTGACCTAAACGGTCGCCATGGCATCTGGTGCGATTGTTGGGTGGATTTTAGTCAATACTGTTTCACTCCTCAGCAAAGGGAAAAGAGAGAGAGAAGCTGGAAATCACTGCCATGTTGGATGTCCAGAAAATCTACTTAACAACAAATTCATACCTTGTAGTGACAAATATATATAAATGTTGTTAAACACAATTTTTCACCAAATGTATAAAGGCAATTTTTTTTAAATAAATGTTATGAAAATGGTGAGAAGGCTCATATAATTAGTAATATAACGGTAAAAATTAATAATATAATTATTCATAAATATTTTGTAAAATTAATTTTAAATCATCCAATTCTGATCCACTACCCCACCCCACTCCCATAAAATGTTTATTTGTAAAGTTTTGATATTTGCCGGAATGACATTCAAAGACTGTATTTAATGCCCGCATCTCTCTTTAAATCAAATGATAAATGGTTTATTGATTTTTTTAAAAAACGAAATGGAACATCCGACCTATACGGAGAGGGACCATTTATGGTAATTGCATTAAATCAAAGTGCTGAACTCTTCAAAGACAAAACTACTGTGCACTTTGCAATTATATGTAAACAAAAAATATTTAATAATAATGTTACTCTTACAATATTTTTTTAATTTCAGAATGTATTAAATCAAATTATTCCCTCACGAAGTGCGTACGACGTGAAATATTGGATTCTCCTCGCTTGACAATTAGATATATTAAATAGCATTACATTGTACACATAGTTTAAACTGTACAGCAGAACAACTGTATTAGGCCTCCTAAATTAAATTAATATGAAGAAAATGGTTATACCCTAAATCAAGATACTGTAGAATTGCAATAAGCATTCATTGCAAATTAACTAAATCTTATTAATGCACACTAAAAATATATTTTTTTAAAAATAAATCATATTAGTGCACACTAAAAAAAAAGATTAAAAAAAACTGAATCATTAAAATAAAATGCATTGATTTAATATCTACATTTAGTTAGTATCCACCAGAAACGTAAATTGCTGCTGAATAGATAATTCGAAGTACATTTTAAAAAAATATTATTATTTTTAATTACGTAATTATTATTTTAGAAAAACGAATGACAATCATTAAAAGGAATTATATTAAATTACTCAGACCTTCACACGTAAACATTTTAAATCAAACAAGATGTCATTAAAGATACACGATATTTGGCTTGTATTTCCTTGTAAGTGACGTACATTTAATAAAAGTTTTATGTATTTAATGACGTCAAAAGCATCATCATCGACTTGTGCTGGAAGGAATATTTTTTTTTTGTGGGGGGGGAATTAAAAATAAAGAAATAAAGAGGACGCTAATACAATATTTCAATGATTAGGAAATGTTAAAGGGTTAGAATTTTCTTTGCAAGAGAAGTAGGCTGAAAAGTTAACATGACATAACAATAGCAGCAACAGTAATAGTAGTAGTAAGTTTAATTCTTATCCTCTCATTTTTTGACAATAATAACACGTTGCTCCGAAAACCAATACAAACTAACAAGCAGTTCTGAAAATGATCCCGCGTTTTAAAATGGCATGAAAGTGAGAGAGTTATTAAGTTAAAGGTACAAGGAAACTCGCTCATAAATACGAAACTAACGCGACAAACTAGCAATCTAAGGAGAGATTCATGCGTCATTAGTGAGCGAACAACTTACACAGTCACAACACTCTGATAATTATTGATCGCCTATTTTGTCTACATACTATTGAAAAACGAATATTTTTACAAAATTAAATCATTAAAGGAACAGTGGTTTGGTGCAAAGTTTTCTCGATTTTTCGATATACGTCGCTTTGGTTACTGAATACTTACTATGTAATCAACTTGTGATCTCTGAACTAAAAGTTATACGAAAAACCTGTTAACCATGGATTAAAAGGGATATGATAAACTTGTTATCCCTGGATTTAAATTGATATGATGAACCTATGATCCCTAGACTTGTGATCCCTGGACCAAAAGTGATATGAAAATCTTTGTTATCCATGGACTAAAAGTTAATTGATAAACTTGTGATCCCTGGACCAAAAGTGATATGAAAATCTTTTGTTATCCATGGACTAAAAGTTAATTGATAAACATGTGATCCCTGGATCAAAAGTGTCATACGCGTTCTAAAATGAATGAGTACAAGGGCTATCACAGTCTGATTTCTGACATACATTCGAGTAGAGATCAGAGTTCAGAGAGGTCAGACAGCAGAAAGATAAGTGGAGCGTTAGTTTTCAATTAAGTACAAGTTCAGAAACCAGTCACACATGATAGATTAATAAATCTTTTATAAATTAATTTTAAAACACTTTATAAAGTAGTTCTTTCCAGTTTAAGTGAAGCAACTTTCAATTCTTTGAGTACGATTCCATTTTGTTACCGATTTACTTGTCAATCAAAAGAATAAATCGCTCCGACCAGATTCACTTTTGAGTCCGTTAATTCACATAACATCGTGAAAATATGGACCAATTTCATTGGTCTTTTTAAATCCATACTTTGTGATTGAACTATGTTGTCATTTACGTCCGACATTAATTTTTTTATAATTTCTTACAATTTTGTTTTATTTAGGTGTGATATGATCGGAATTAGGCGGTAAGATTTTTTTTCAAACTTACAAAATATGTCATTTATAATTTTAACTGAAGCAGTTGGCACAAATTAAATTTGTTAATATATTATTATTATTATTATTATTATTATTATTATTATTCGGCCTCATTCCACGACTTCTGTTTGACTGTCGGTTGTGATCCAAGGTCCCGGAATCTTACCAAGATTCGGGGAGATCCAAGGTTTTACGGAGGATGTGGGCACTTCCGAGGAGCGCTGCTTTGAGTAGTGGAGCGAGTCTGTGGTTTCCAGGGAGTTTATTCAGGTAGCTTTCCAATTCAGATGTTATGTTCCCCAAGGCTCCTATCACTATAGGTATCACTTCTGCTTTTAAATTCCACAGTCTCTGAATTTCTAGTCTGAGGTCTTGGTATTTTTCAATTTTTCCTCTATTATTATTAACAAAATAGCACTTTTGCTGTAAAGAAAACATAAAACCTAAGATGGTATCAGACCTTATCAATTATATTTTGATACAGGAGAAAATATAAATGTAATTGCACAACTCAGAGAAACTATAAAATAGTTTGTTTTGTTTTTCCACACTGGTAAAAGTACTGCACTCCTTTGTCTCCAAATAAGCTGTTATTTCCGAGTAGAGCAATGGTCTAGTAATACAAAATAGATAGACATAGATAAACAGTCTAAGAAATAATACAAAATAGATAGACATAGATAAACAAAGAAATAATACACAATAGATAGACATAGATAAACAAAGAAATAATACAAAATAGATAGACATAGATAAACAAAGAAATAATACAAAATAGATAGACATAGATAAACAGTCAAAGAAATAATACACAATAGATAGACATAGATAAACAAAGAAATAATACAAAATAGATAGACATAGATAAACAAAGAAATAATACACAATAGATAGACATAGATAAACAAAGAAATAATACAAAATAGATAGACATAGATAAACAGTCAAAGAAATAATACAAAATAGATAGACATAGATAAACAAAGAAATAATACACAATAGATAGACATAGATAAACAAAGAAATAATACAAAATAGATAGACATAGATAAACAAAGAAATAATACACAATAGATAGACATAGATAAACAAAGAAATAATACAAAATAGATAGACATAGATAAACAAAGAAATAATACAAAATAGATAGACATAGATAAACAAAGAAATAATACAAAATAGATAGACATAGATAAACAGTCAAAGAAATAATACACAATAGATAGACATAGATAAACAGTCAAACAAATAAAGACAAGCAGATAAATAATTTCGTTGAATGACTGACGGATGGACGGACGTGTTTCATTGTAAGTAATTATATAAAAGCATTGAGGCTTCTCGCAGCCGAGAAAATGGGGATTTTTTTTTCTATAATTTCGTCCAGAGTATGTAATTGAATTTTTTTTTAAAATTCAAACAGTTATAATAGTTACGGTACACTCAAGAAGATACAGCCCACAGCAGTCAAATAAATAATATAATAGTTACTGTACACTCAAGAAGATACAGCCCACAGCAGTCAAATAAATAATATAATAGTTACTGTACACTCAAGAAGATACAGCCCACAACAGTCAAACAAATATAATAGTTACGGTACACTCAAGAAGATACAGCCCACAACGGTCAGACAATATGGGGAAGTACATTTAATCTTATAATGTGCTAGAGACATTAAATTAAATTATTCAGACGATATCCATAAGCACGTTTGCATGTATATTACAGTAGAGAAGACTCGTATCTGCGGTAACAGAAATTACTTTTTCTTGT